>SKCR01042440.1:0-111153 GCA_019454045.1 Zanthoxylum bungeanum
AAATCCTCTCTCATGGTCTATTAGGAGTGGATAGTGGTTCCAACAGCCCCACATGACTCTTCAAATCGCACTTGTCTTGTTGGCACACCAATCAAGTATGGACGTACTGTTGGAAAATCATGACCCACAGCCTCACTATTTGTAAAGAACATTGTGTTTTTGTACAAATTATCTATGTGATAAAAAGAAAATTACTATTTTATCATTATTTTAATTAGATTACTTGGATATATATTAATGATAAAAGTCTATATGGTTAAATCAGATTAATAAGATAAGAGACAGTATTAATCCACAAACAATTTAATCATTAAATATCCCTAGTCGAAGTATTATCGAGACTGGACATTAATAATGCAGAATAGACTAGTATTACACTTGTGCGCGTTATGGAAGCTTGACGACATAGTTCTCATATATTTAGGTATTGGATACTTATGCAAGTGTAATATGAGGTTCTGTTAGCCGTTGGACCAGCAATAGTTCGCTATGGATAGACCCACTCGGAATCCCATTAATAGTATGACTATGTGTCTATGAGAATCCGAATCAGGATATGTGTATGTGATCTTTAACCTGGGACTTACGTCGCTATTACTTGCGACAATCAATTTAATTTAGTATTGGTCGTCTGGAGTTTTAACAGGTTCTGTGTACGCCTGTATTGAATTTACTGAGAATCGTAGTGTATTGGATGTGATGTCAAGATGAGAGTATCACTTCAGTCATATGGAGATGATGGCCACACATGATACGGAACTAGTACTCTTAAAGTTGTAGCTATCGGGATAGTATGACTAGGTCATGACTTCCCGATTACAGAGATTAGTTACTCAGGATCCGATATATGCTTCGTATGGGGTAGACACAGAGCCAGCCTTAGGCCTAGCATGTGACATCCGATACTGGATCGTATTACGTATTACATAATATTAGTATTACTACGCCTAATACAGATGATATTCCTCGGCGAATATTTCTGGAGAATTGGGTAGGCACGGTGATTTGCTAGAAGCCAACTATGTCTTGTAAATCGGTGAGAACATGGTACGGGGTACGCACGTGTTCGGATAGTCCGATAACCGTATTTATTGCCAACATATCCAGGAATCTCTTGGTCGTTTCCCAAAGATTCACCAATGAAATTTGACTCAGATAGAATTAATCTGGGATTAATTATGAGAGAGAAAATTAATCTGGGATTAATTGCGGCAAGAATTAATCTGGGATTGACTTCGTATAAAAGAGAGAATGCGATTAATTTAGAATTAATCGATAAAATAAATTTAATAGTTAAATTGAATTTTTTCTATTTAATTTATTTATTTGTGGCTAAAATAACATATCAGATATATTAATTGAAATTGGATTTCAATACGAAATTAAAATCAGATTTTAATTCTAGCGAACGAATTAATTTAGAATTAATTCGAAAGCGACTATTGTAATAATTTTGCGAGGCATAATTATTTAATTCAATTGGATTTAATTATGGCGCGACGGCAAATTCTTTTAATCGGAATTAAACGAACCCGATAAAATTGCCCGTGACTTTGAGTGCGAGTCTTTTTGTGTTTTGGGAACAAAAAATATCTTTGAGTTTGGTAGGCCCAAGTCAAGTTGTGTGCTGAGGAAGCCAATTTAAATTTTGAATTTAAAATGTGGTGGGACCACATGACTTACATCAAAGGTCAAATGTTGATATAAGTAGTTGGCTTAATTAATTTAATGCATTTAACACACAACCACCAAGTTTACACACACTCTCTCTTTCTCACCACCTTGGCCGAATGCTTCTCTCTATGGAAGTGAAATTTTGCTTCAAAATTTCTATATAGCTAGCACTTGGAGGAGTCAAATTAGGTGATAGGGAAACTCACCCAATGAATAAACAACATACAACAAGCTTGAAGCTTCATCCAAAGAGGAAATTTTGAAATTTCTCCATTTAACAATGTAAATGATTCCACCATTTTTCTTGTTATTTCACACATATAATAATGTTTATGATCTTGTGGCATGTCTTGGAGACTAACAATGGTATCAGAGCCTTGCTAAATATGATTTTGAAAACTATGGTTCATAAACGTTAATTATGAATTTTTGCTTGGAGCATGAAAATTCAAAATTGAGTTGTTGGTTGATGTTAGATGATGATAACTTGGAGTTGTGCATTGTTGGATTGTTGAAAAATTGATTGGATCAAATTTCCCTAATTTCCCTAAGTTAGCTGAAACTTACCCTAGTGTAACTCATGGTGATTTTTTAAATTTTGACACTTGGATGTGTTAATGGCATGATATATATGTTGAATGTTGATTTAATTGGATTGGAATCAAATTGGATATTAATTTCTTGCCATTACCGTGAGTTAGCATGCTTGTTAGCGACTTGATTTTGCTTCAATTTGTGTTAGACATGAATTGGAATGATAAGCATGATTAATTAGATTAATTAATATTTTAGAAATATTAGATTAATTAATTAGTTATGTTAATTACACTTAAAATCGATTAATGTAATATTTGGAATATTGTATTAATGTAAATTAGTCCCTAAAATACTAAATGGGCTAATTTGGTTATATTTTGATTAATGGGCTTAGTTGGGCCAAGTTTGGTTGTGGATAATTGGGTTGGATCCAATTGGGCCTGATCTATTTCCATAAAAGTCCAAAATATGACTTTTGGGCCTTTAATAATCTAATTGGGCCTAATGGGCCAAAATTAATTTATGGCATAGGGTGATTCCTAAATGGGCCAAGACATTATGGGCTTGATCCATACTGGCCAAAAGTCCATGCCTAAAGAATTAATTAAAGCCCATTGGACCTAATAGAATTAGCATTGGATGCTAAATGAGCATTTGGGACCATTTGGATTGGATTTGGAATCCAAGTCTAAAAGGACATTATTATAATAGAATAAGTGTAATTGTTTAATTTGGAATTAAACTTGAATTAGTATTGAATACAATTTAAATTGAATTTAATATTGTAATTCGATATAATTCAAGAATACTTACTTTGAGTATTTTTTCTTAAACGAGTTGGACTCGCGCAAATCAAATCATTGTATGAACATTGGATGGTCATTAATTGAAGAATTAATTAATTGGATTACATTTATTGGCAACATGCTATGTGTGAATGCTTGGATTTATTTATTTTAATAATGTATGTCGGATGGATATTAGATGGGTGGGGGCAATTTTGGAAATTATTGTAAATATTGTATTTATTTGAAATTGGACCTGCGTGTCCAGCCTATCACCTCTTATTCTCATTGTATTTCTGTGGGAACAAAGATACTGGGCGACACATGATGTCCCCGGGCTCGCGGCCCGGTCGGGAGTACGGAGTAGCCACGGGGGACTAAACCGGAGAATAATGGAGTCGCCACCCGGTGTGAACCGGGAAAATGAGATTTAAGGCCGCACTCACCCCTCGCAAGGGAAGACCTCAAACCGTTGGGTTCAGAATGGTCCCTTACTCATGCCACTTGTAATGAAAGGATTTACGTAATAATTTAATCAGGCTTATGTAGCACTTATTTCCAAGAGTATCATGCTTCTAAATTCACATGTACAAAATAAAACATACACATATATTTCACATCTAAGATTGCATGCTTGGAAGTACATCAAAGAAGCGACAAACATACAACTTCACTGGCATATTATATTCAAGAAAACACAAGCACACATACTAACCACACGAGCACACATGCGAGCACCTTCTCAAGTGGTACGTGGAATTGTATCCCAAGTACAGACCGTACTACCGTCCATTCGGAATCGGCTACAGAATTTATGTCTGGGTTTCCATCCGATATACCACAAGAAATAATACTCAAATGTTATCATGACATAGGCATATGAATTGTAATACATTAAACACATTGTATTCATACATGTGGGGATAGCTACTATGAAAACTATGTATGAGATCTGATGAAAAGGACTCAGTTCAGTGGGTGCGTGTTCGCGTAGCGTTTGAAAACACGTTCGAACGGTAAACAGAAGGTTCGCGTTCGTATAGCGTTCGATAACGCGTTCGAACGGAACCAGACCTGATGCATGATAAGATTAAGAAAGTGCGTGTGCGTTCGCGTAGCGTTCGAGAACGCGTTCGAACGGTAAACAGAAGGTTCGCGTTCGTGTAGCATTCGAGAACGCGTTCAAACGGAATCAGACCTGATGCATGATGAGACTAAGGAAGTATGTGTGCGTTCGCGTAGCGTTCGAGAACTCGTTCGAACGGTAAACAGAAGGTTCGCGTTCTTGTAGTGTTCGAGAACGCGTTCGAACGGAACCAGACCTGATGCATGCAACACAAAGAATAAAGACAACAATGTCAAGCTCAGTATGTCCGATCAAACGTATCTTACATTCAACCGAACACACATCAACCGGCGCGGCAAAGCATCGTGGTAAAGGGCTTTAACCCCTCCCTATAGGGGATCTTACGTTGCACTTACTAAGCCCATGCGCTCGATGAAATCATGCAAACAAAGAATTAAAAAAACAATAATATCAGACTGAGTATGCCCGATTGACCGTATCTTGCATTCAATCGAACACACATCAACCGGCACGGCAAAGCATTGTTGTAAAGGGCTTTAACCCCTCCCCATAGGGGATCTTTCATTGCACTTACTAAGCCCATGCGCTCGATTGAATCATGCATACAAAGAATTAAAAGCAATAATATCAAACGTAGTATGCCCGATTGAACGTATCTTGCATTCAACCGAACACACATCAATCGGCGCGGCGAAGCATCGTGGTAAAGGGCTTTAACCCATCCCCATAGGGGATCTTTCATTCCACTTACTAAGCCCATGCGCTCGATTGAATCATGCATACAAAGAATTAAAAGCAATAATATCAAACGTAGTATGCCCGATTGAACGTATCTTACATTCAACCGAACACACATCAACCGGTGCGGTGGAGCATCGTGGTAAAGGGCTTTAACCCCTCCCCATATGGGATCTTTCATTCCACTTACTAAGCCCATGCGCTCGATTGAATCATACATAAATAAGCAACATGCAGAATTCAAGTGACGAAAAATAAATAAATAAATCAAAGCAACATGAAACAAAAGAAGGTGTCGTTTACTCAAGCGGTACGTGGAGTTGTATCCCAAGTACAGACCGCACTACCGTCTATTCGGATTCGGCTACAGAATTTACATCTGTGTTTCCATCCTATATACCACAAGAGACAACACTCTTTCATTCATCCAATACCCACAACACGCATCATGCACACACAAGATTCAACAAATAATTAAAATACAGTCAAAATAAATAACAAAAATCGAATAAAGATGAGTGTGGAAAGTACCCTCAGGTCTAACCTTTTAAGTCGTCTTCGGACTTGCGTTTCGCGGAGATCGAAAGGGGTAAAAGCTCCTTATTCTTCCGGTTCACTGGTTCAGCATCTTAGCTCACTGTTTTGCTGCTTTGCTCACCGTCTAGTCTCCGTTTTGCTGCTGTTTCTTCTGTATTTTATGCTCACTGTTCAGGTCACTGTCTTAACATTTCAACGAACTGTTCGAGTGTTTTTTCATGGTTTTTTAGTGTAGTTTTGTGTGGTTATTTCAAGGGTTATAAGTGCAGTTTATGTTACTGTTTTAAGGGATTTTAGGGACTGTTTTGGGAGTGGTTTGGGCTGCTTTCTAGGCGTGTTTCAAGGGCTGTTTGGGGTGTGTTTGGGCTGCTGTTTGGAGGTATATTTTCGGTGATGGAGGGCTGTTGTATGGGGGAGATTTTCAGTGATGGGTAGAGGTTTAGGGGGGTGCTGTTTTCGGTTATGGAGTGGAGGAGATGAAGGGAATTGTTTATGTTCTTCTTGTTGCTATTGCCGTGAGTGGCTAAGGCTCTTTTGTGTTGTGATTTTTGTGTGAGTTATCTGTATGAGCTAGAGGAGTGCATGTCTTGGTTAGAGGTTGTTTATATATAGAAGGGCTAGGGTTTCACCTTGTCTCACAAGGAAGAGATTTTGGCATTAAAGAGAGATATGATTTGGTGTTAGACAAGGAAAGCAAGGGATTTGATGGGGGACAAAATTTGTTTAGATTAGGAAGTCAATATATTTAATTTATTATGATTGATTTTAATTAGGAATGACATCTTTTTAATTTAGTATGTGATTTTGTTTAGTTAGGAAGGAATCTTGTGTAATTGGTGGGTGAATATCTTAATTAAGGAATTAAAATATTTGATTGATTTTAATGTTTATTTTAATTTGGTATGTGATTTTTAGATTTGTTTTGATTTCACCATGTGTTAAATATGTGTTTTAAGTGGGCTTGGGCGAATTGGGCTTAATGTGAGGCTAGCAGCAAAACCAGAATTACCGACACCGTTTGAACGCCTCCTCGAACTCGGCATGAACGCCCGAAATCTGTTTGGCGTTCAAACGTATACACGAACGCAGCACGAACGAAAATAGTGAACCTTGTTTATTCTGAATTTCCCCTTCCGATGTCCGTTTTCCGTGACCTCCGTGACTTAAAAGGTAGTGTCTCCAAATGAGACTCATCATAGGGACTTATGTGCAAAAAATGAAGTGCCTACAATTTCTCTTCTTACCAATTCCCCTCAATGTAGAAGAATGTAAAGTGCTAATGAGAGAGAGGAAAAGAAAAAAGAGAGATTTGTTCTAGGAACAAAATGTATATGAATATTCATCCGCATATCATTATTATATTTATCGCGCCTTATTGTGCTTTTAGAATGCATGTTTAAGGGTGTATGATGAGACCTAATCAGAGATAATAAGTTGGTTGCCAATTTACGAAAACACCCTCGCTTTTTCTTCCATTGAGTGGTTCTCTCTCAAGATCCAAGATTGGCTTTGATTTGTTGGCCAAAGTCAAGATCATTATCTATCGCTGGATGTGTTTGAACCATGGAAGCTTTGTTAATATCACATGTGTTGGGCAGTTGTGACTTGTTGGCCAAAATCAAGGTCACTCTTGTTCATCGACGTGGATTATGAAGCTTTCCCACAATCAATGGGTCGCGTTTAACTGGAATTATTAAGCTTGTTGAGCCAAAGCCAAGGCTTAGTTGATTCAGAGGAAACATGTTAGGAAATATATTAGATATATGTTTCGGACTTGGATGTCCACCTACCAGATCTAGGAATTGGATGTTATCGAATTGATCTTAGAGATCTACCTAGTTAAATTTTATACAGCTTGTTGACAAAGTCAATGTTGTGTATTATTTAACGGGATCCTAGCCCACCAGGAAACTAGGTTTCCCAAGTACTCAACGGAGGGTTAGAGGCTCGCCGAAAATTAGTGGGAGACTAGTATTAAATTTTCAATTTTGTTTAATACTCGCTAATATGTGCACTTTATTATTATTTCTCGTTATTATATATACTAGTTGGACTAATATTATTCATTTATTGTTTTCTTTGAACTGTTAAACTGTACTCAACGTTACTCTATTTGTAGTTGGTTATATAGCTGGACTATAGTAACCATTGCATTTTAGTGTACCCGAAATATTTAATTGGATAGTTGGACTATAGGAATCAAAATGGTTGGAAAGATAAGCGTTAGAGACATCATCATGGGTGAGAATGTCTTTAACGACTCAATTTTTCCAGACTGAGAAATGAACCTCAGGATAGTCCTAGGAGCTGAGAAGTTGCTCTATGTGATAGAGAGACTTCTCGGGCCCGAGCTAGGACTTGAGCGGCCAGTAGAGCATGAGCTTTGGAAGACTCACCGTGATTATAACTTTACTGCTCAATCTGTTATGCTTGCTTCAATGACTCCCCATTTTCGTCGTCAGAACAAAGGATTAGATCCTTATGCGATGATGTTGAAGTTGAAGGATCTTCATAGATCTAATCTTAGATCTCAGAAGTATGAGTTGCAGAAGAAGCTCTTTCACTCTCGTATGTCAGATGGTACATCTGTCGAACACTACGTGTCACAGATGATTACTGATATCGAACAGCTGGGTCAGCTGGGCATTACCTTCGAGGCCGAGACTTCCATAGATTTGATCTTACAGTCTCTACCCGACTGCTGGGGCGGGTTCATCATGAACTATAATATGATGAACCAAGAGAAAACTCTTGGAGAGTTAATGGCTATGCTGAAAGAGGAAGAGCCAGAGCTTCTGAAAGGAAAGAAGCGCGAAGCGCATCTTACTTTGACATCCAAAAAGGCCAAGGCTTGGCCGAAGACTTTTGGGGGTGTGAGAAGAAGAAGAAGAAGAATAAGAATAAGAAGAAGGGCAAGGCTCAATTATCACAGTCTTCTGGGAAGACAAATGACAAATCCCAAGACTTCTGCCTACACTGTGGCAAACGGGGTCACTGGAAGCGTGACTGTTGGAAGCGAAGGCGGGCAAGGCTCTGGCTTTAGGTATGTTTGTTATTGAAATAAACATGTCTGCTACTAGTTTTAAAAATTGGATTTTTGATACTGGATGTGGTATTCACATATGTACTGATGTGCATGATTTGTAGATTAGCAGGAGACTGACTTCAGGGGAGATCGACATCCGAGTCGGAAATGGGACGAGAGTCGCTGTTTTGGCCATTGTCACATATGCTTTGAATCTGCCCTCAGGGCATGTACTTACATTAGGCGACTGTTATTTTGTACCTAGTTTGACTAGGAATATTATCTCTGTATCTAGTTTAAACCGATGCAGGTATACCTTTGTATTCATAAACACTTGGTGTTTTGTTTATAAAGATGATATTTTGATATGTACATCAGATGTGAATAATGGTCTTTATATTTTGAATATAAACGAATCTCAAACATATAACATGACAAACAAAAAGTTCAAATTGAGTAAAACGAGTGAGACTTATTTGTAGCATTATCGTCTGAGACACATTAACAAAACTCGTATATCCACACTTTCGAAGAATGGATACTTGGACGGATTTGAACCTAATTCATATGATGTCCGTGAATATTGTTTGTTAGGCAAAATGCCTAAAACACCTTTTAGTGGTAAATGTGTACGTGCCACCGAGCTGTTAGCCCTCGTTTATAGTGACGTATGGGGGCCCATGTCTAGCTAGGCTAGAGGTAGATATGAATAATTCATAACCTTTACGGATGATGCATTGCGCTATGGTTATGTGTATCTTATGAAACACAAGTCAGAAAATTTTGAGAAATTCAAAGAGTTTCGACACGAAGTAGAAAAACAGACGGACAAAAGTATTAAAACATTGAGGTTGGACCATGGTGGAGAATACTTAAGCAATGAGTTTCAAGATTACTTGAAAGAATATGGTATTCTTTCACAGTGGACTCCTCCCGAAACACCTCAATTGAACGGTGTGTCCGAACGGAGAAACCAAACTTTGTTGGACATGGTAATGTCAATGATGAGTCGCACAGAGCTACCGATTTCCTTCTGAGGATACGCATTAAACAATGCAATACTTATTTTGAATAAGGTTCCATCAAAGTCTGTTGAATAGACACCATATGAGATATGGACAGGAAAGAAATCGGGTTTCTTATTCCTGAAGATTTGAGGATGCTAGGCATTTGTTAAACGTTTGGATAGTACCAAACTAGAACCCAAATTGGATAAGTGCCTATTTGTAGGTTATCCTAAGGAAATGAAAGGATATTATTTCTAAAACCCACAAGAGAACAAAATATTTGTTGCTCTTCATGCGGTTTTCCTAGAAAAGGAATTCATGAATGTAGTGGTAAGTGGGAAGAAAGTATAACTCGATGAAAATCGGAGTGATACTGTTTCTGGCACCGACCCCCTCACGGAACACGAACAGTCCATCAGAGATAAGATTGTTCCACAATCTTCTGATACACAAGAATCACGTAAGTCAGAGAGACTCGGAAAATAACTTGAGAGGTATGGGTTTCTAATCTCACCTCATGTAGACATTAATCTTATTGAGGAAGATGAACCAGCTATGTTTGAGGAAGCGATACAAGGTATCGAATCTATTTTATGACAAGAAGCCATGAAGTCTGAAATGGATTCCTTGTATGCCAACCAAGTTTGGACACTAGTTGATGTACCAGAAAGCATTAAGCCTATTGGTTGTAAATGGATCTTCAAAAGGAAGACAGAAATGGTAGGCAACATACAAACGTACAAATCTAGGCTTGTAGTTAAAGGATATCGCCAACGACAAGGTGTCGATTATGATGAAACTTTTTCACCCGTTGCCATGATTAAATCCATTCGGATAATGCTTGTTATTGCTGCATATTTCGATTTTGAAATATGGCAGATGGATGTCAAAACCGCTTTCCTTAACGGAAACTTTTTGGAGGATGTTTATATGCAACAACCTGATGGTTTTATCGTACTAAGACACGTAAACAAGGTTTACAAGTTAAACTGATCCATTTATGGATTAAAGCAAGCATCGCGTTCTTTAAACCATTGTTTTGATAAGATCATAAAAGAATATGATTTCATTCAAAAAGAAGACGATTCTTATGTATATAAGAAGGTTAATGGGAGCGCACTGACATTCATTGTCCTATACATTGATGATGATATATTGCTTCTTGGAAATGACATTCCCATGCTACAATCGGTGAAAGCTTGGCTTTCATTAAAATTCTCCATGAAAGACCTGGGAGAGACAGCCTTTATTCTATGAATAAGGATCTACCGGGATAGATCTAGAAAGCTAGTGGCACTCTCCCAGAGCTCGTGCATTGAAAAAGTGTTGAAGAGATTCAACATGGATCAGTCCAAGATGGGGCTGTTTCTAGTGTCACATGGCGTCTCTCTATCGAAGGATATGTGTCCTAAAACTCAAGATAAGAGAGATGCAATGATTCGTATCTTGTATGCTTCAGCAGTCGGATCGATCATGTACACCATGATATGTACGCGACCTGATGTCTCATATGCTTTGAGCATTTGCAGTCGCTATCAGACCGATCCATGTGATGGTTACTGGATTGCTGTAAAGAACATCCTTAAGTATCTTAGACGAACTAAAAATTCTTTCTTAGTCTATGGGGAAGGAGAACTTGAGGTGACTGGGTTCGCCGATGTAATTTTCCAAACAGATAAAGACAACTGTAAGTCGCAATCAGGGTATATATTTTATTTAAACAACAGAGAAGTGAGCTGGAAATCTTCCAAGCAAGAGACTGTTGCTAATTCAACAACAGAAGCGGAATATATTGTTGAATCAGTTTGGATCCGTAAATTCCTAATTGGATTGGGAGTAGTTCTGTTAGCAGCTGAGCCCGTACCTTTATATTGTGACAATAATAGGGCTATCGCACAGGCTAAGGAACCACGGTCTCATCAACGATCCAAGCATGTACTTCGATGATTTCATCTGATTCGTGAGACCATACATCGTGGCGATGTGAAGATCGAGAAGATCGCATCAGATGATAACATTGTAGATCCGCTAACGAAGGCTATATCTCAGCAAAAGTTTGAGCGACATGTACATAGTTCAAGTGTTAGATACTTAAGTGATTGGCTATAGGCCAAGTGGGAGATTTTTGGACAATTATGACCCATACCATCACTATTTGTAAAGAACATTGTGTTTTTGTAAAAATTATATATGTGAAAAAAGGAAATTTCTATTTTATCATTATTGTAATTAGATTACTTGGATATATATTAAAGATAAAAGTCCATATGGTTAAATCAGATTAATAAGATATGAGACAGTATTAATCCACGAACGGTTTAATCATTAAATATCCCTAGTCGAAGTGTTATCGAGACTGGACATTAATAATGCGGAATAGACTAGTATTACATTTGTGCGCGTTATGGAAGCTTGACGGCATAGTTCTCATATATTTAGGTATTGGATACTTATGTAAATGTAATAAGAGGTTCTGTTAGTCATTGGACCGAGAACAGTTCGCTCTGGATAGACCCACTCGGAATCCAATTGGTAGTATGACTATATGTCTATGGGAATCCGAAACAGGGTAGGTGTATGTTATCTTTAACCTGAGACTTACGTCGATATTACATGTGACAATCAGTTTACTTTAGTATTAGTCATCTGGAGCTTTAACAGTTTCTGTGTATGCCTGTATTGGGTTTACTGAGAATCGTAGTGTATTGGATGTGATGTCAAGATGGGAGTATCACTTCAGTCATATGGAGATGATGGTCACACAGGATACGGAACTAGTACTCTTAAAGCTGCAGCTATCGGGATAGTATGACTAGGTCGTGACTTCCCGATTACAGAGATTAGTTACTCAGGATCTGATATATGCTTCGTACAGGGCAGACACAGAGCCAGGCCTAGGCCTAGCATGTGACATCCGATACTGGTTCGTATTACGTATTACATAATATTAGTATTACTACGCCTGATACAGATGATATTCCACGGCTAATATTTCTGGAGAATTGGATAAGCACGGTACTTTGCTAGAAGCCAACCATGTCTTCTAAATCGGTGAGAACATGGTACGGGGTACGCACGTGTTCGGATAGTCAGATAACCGTATTTACTGCCAACATATACAACAATCTATTGGGTCGCTTCCCAAAGATTCACCAATGACATTTGACTCAGATATAATTAATCTGGGATTAGTTATGATAGAGAAAATTAATCTGGATTAATTACGGTAAGAATTAATCTGAGATTAACTTCGTATTGAAGAGAGAAAGTGATTAATTTAGAATTAATCGATAAAATAAATTTAATAGTTAGATTGGATTTTTCTATTAAATTTATTTATTTGTGGCTAAAATAACATATCAGATATATTCATTGAAATCAGATTTCAATACAAAATTAAAATTAGATTTTAATTCGGGCAAACGAATTAATTTAGAATCAATTCGAAAGCGATAATCGTAATAATTTTGCGAGGCATAATTATTTAATTAAATTGGATTTAATTATGGCGCGACGGTAAATTCGTTTAAACAGAATTAAACGAACCCGATAAAATTACCATGACTTTGCGTGTGTCTTTTTGTGTTTTGGGAACACAAAATATCTTTGACTTTGGTGGGCCCAACTCAAGTTGTGTGTTGAGGAAGCCAACTCAAATTTTGAATTTAAAATATGGTAGGACCACATGACTTACATCAAAAGTCAAATATTGATGTAAGTAGTTGGCTTAATTAATTTAATGCATTTAACACACAACCTCCAAGTTTACACACACTCTCTCTTTCTCACCACCTTGGCCGAATGCTTCTCTCCATGGAAGTGAAATTTTTCTTCAAAATTTCTACATAGCTAGCACTTGGTGTTGGGAAATCTCTAAGTCCCGAGGATCGAATCAAGCATAGAAACAACATGTGAATACATTCAAGGAGGTGCGGAATACTCACAATGATAGGTTGAGCGATGCGACGAAGAACAAAAATCTTTAGGTCCTCCTCCAAGGTGCTCGGCAGTCCACTGTTTTGGTCTCCACCATTTTCGGCCATGGATCATCTCCAAGCTCCAAGCTTTCGTGATGTGATTCCAAACTCACGTGTGCGGTTCCCTATCACCTTCGCAAGACCCCGAATGTATGCTAGCACTCTTGATTTTTGCCACAAAAATCACTCATCTTCTCATTGTGATTCTCGGTGAAACCAGAAGGAAAAACAACCCACTTTGGGCGTGAGAGAGGGAGGAAGAAAGAGAAGAGAGAATGTGTTGGTTGTTAGCAAAAAATGTATCTACTACACTTTAATGAATTTCCAAATTCATTTTCAAATTTTGCTTTTCCAAAAAGTCAAGCTATTAAAGCTTTGCCAACCACTACATCAACTATTCACATCACATCACTCAAACTGACAACTATTCACATCACATCACTCCCGGGCTCGGGTTCGCTAATTCCAAATTAACGAATTTTCCGTTGCGACGTAATTAATGATTATGCCTAGCAAAATCACTATTCACGTCGCTAACGAATTAATTCTAAATTAACTCGTTCACCCGAATTAAAATCTAATTTCAATTCCGCGTCGAAATCCAATTACGTATAATATATCGAATATATTATTTTATCGATTAATTCCAAATTAATCATTATCTCTCTTTAAATGATATTTTATCCCAGATAAAATATCTCCGCAATTAATCACATATTAATTTTATTTCTCATTAATCCCAGATTAATAAAGTGCGAGTCATACATCATCAGTGAATCTTCGGGAAGCGACCCATGAGATCCCCAGATATGTTGCAGTAAATACGATCGTCGGACTATCCGAACACGTAAGTACCTAATACTACGTTTATACCGATTTACAAGACAAGGTTGGCTTCTAGCAAAGTGCCATGCCTACCCAATTCTCCAGAAATATCCTTACAGGAATATGTGATCTATATCAGGCGTAGTATACATAGTACTGCGTATTTCGATCCAGTATCGAATGTCACGTGCTAGGCCTGGGGCTGGAATTGTGTTTGCCCCGTACGAAGCACATATCGGATCTCTGGTAACAAGTCTCTATTATCGGATAAACATGACCTAGTCATTTTATCCCGATGACTGCAGTACATAAGAGAACCAGTTCCATATCCTACGTGACCATTATCTCCACTATGACTGGAGTGATACTTCGGTCTTGATATCACACCCAACACACTACGATTCTGAATATACCCAGCAGAGGCGTACACAGAACCTGTTAAAGCCCTGGACGACCAAAAACCAAAGTTTATTGATTGTCGCAAGTATTAGCGGTGCAAGTCTCAGGTTAAGACCTAATACACCTACCCTGATTCGGACTTCTATAGACACATAGTCATACTACCAATGGAATTCTGAGGGGTCTATCCAGAGCGAAGCTGTTTCCCGTATCATCGGTAAAACACAACCTCCTACTACACTTGCATGAGTATCCTATACCCAAATATATGAGAACTATGCCGTTATGCCCTCACAACGTGCACAAGTGTAATACTAGTCTTGTACACATTATCGTTGTCAAATCTCGATAATACTCTGACTATGGATATTTAATGATTAAAGCTTCGTGGATTGATACTGTCTCATATCATCTCAATCCAGGAACTAATCATAAGGACCTCATATCATTTATACATCTTGGTGATCTAATCACAAATGATAAGAGAGCAATTTCCTTTGTCACATAGTTAATTTATACAACAACACCATGATATGTACAAATAGTGACGCTATAGGTCATAACTATCCAACAATCTCCCACTTGGCCTATAGCCAGTCACTCGAGTGTCTTACACCCGAACTGTGTACGGTTCGCTCAAATTACTGAGAAAAGACTTTCGTCAGCGGATTTTCATGATTATCATCTGATGCGATTTATACGATCATCACATCGCCACGATGTATGATCCGAACAAATCAGATGAATATCGAAGTATATATCTGGATCGTTGATGAGACCATTAATTTTTTAGCATGAACTGAAGCCTAGCTCAGCTGCTAACAGAACTATATCTAATCTAATTAGATTTATTATCAATCAAGAAGGCTTCTATTGCTGCCTCAGCTGCAGCAATAATCCACTTTTGTTGTTTATTCGTTAACAGTATCTTGCTTTGAAGATTTCCAGCTCACTGTTCCGTTATTCAAACATTATAGTACCGTTTTGTGACTTACAGTCGTTTTATCGGTTAGGAAACTTGCAACAGTGATCCCAGTCACTTCAAGTTCTCATTCTCCATAGTATAAGACAACATCCTTAGTTCCTCTAAGATACTCAAGGATGTTCTTTACATCAATCCAATGACTATCACTTAGATTGGCCTGATTGTGACTCCATATGCTCAAAGCGTATGAGACACCAGGTCACGTATATTTATCAATGTACTATTTCTCGGAGAGTGTCAACAACTTTAAATCTATCCCAGTAGATCTTTATTCCTAGAATAAAGGTTGTTTCTCCCAAGAATTCTACGGAGAATTTTCTTATGAAAGCCAAGCTTTCACCGATTGTATTTATGGGAATTTTTTTTCCAAGAAATGACGTATTATCATTACCTAAGACAGTCACTTTCAGTGCGCTCCCACTAACCTCCTTATATACACAAGAATCATTTTCGTTTTGAATTAAATCATAAACCATTATGATTACATCAAAACGATAATTCCAAGAACGTTATGCTTGCTTCAATCCATACATGGATCGAATAACCTGCAAACCTTGTTTGCTAGTTTTGGTACTATAAAATCGTCAGGATGTTTCAAACATCCTCCAAAAGGTTTCCGTTAAGGAAAGCGATTTTGACGTTCAACTGCCATATTTCATAAATGAAACATGCAACATTAGCAAGCATTATCCAAATGGATTTACCATGGCAACATGTAAAAGGTTTTTTCGTAATCGAAACAATGTTGATAACGATACCTTTTCGCTACAAGCCTAGCTTAGTACGTTGGTATGTTGCCTTCCATGTATGTCTTCCTTGAAGACTTATATAGTACCAATAGGTACAATGCCTTTCGGTACATCAACTAGTATCCAATCTAAGTTGATATACATGGAATCCATTTCGGACATCATGGCACTTTGCCATGATAGGGATTCGATACCTTGTATCACTTCCTCATATGTAGTCAGTAGGTCTTCCTCAATAAGATTAACATCTTCATGAGGTGAGATCAGAAACCCATACCTCCCAGGTTGTTTTCTGACTCTCTCCGACTTACGTGGTTCTTGTGTATTCGAGGATTATTGGTATAGTTTCATCCTTGATGAGCTATTTGTGTTCCATTAAGGAATCGGTGCCAGGAATAGTATTACTCCGATTTTCATCGAGTTTTACTTTCCTCCCACTTACCACTGCATATAAGTATTCCTCTTAGGAAAACCGCATGGTGAGCAACAATTACATTATTCTCTTGTGAGTTGTATAAGTACTATTCTTTGGTATCCCTATGATAACCTACAGCTTGGCACTTATCCGATTTGGGTTCTAGTTTGGTATCATCCAAACATATGCCTAGCATTCCCAAATTTTCAGGAATGAGAAATCCAGTTTCTTTCCTGATCATATCTAATATGAAATTTGTCAAACAGATTTTATGGAACCTTATTCAAAATAAGTATTGCACTGTTTATGCGTATCCGTTGAAGGAAATGGTAGCTCAGAGCTACTCATGATTAACATTATCAATAAATGATATTTTATCCCAGATTAATCTTTATCTCTCTTTAAATGATATTTTATCCCAGATAAAATATCTCCGCAATTAATCCCAGATTAATTTTATTTCTCATTTAATTAATCCTAGATTAATAAAGTGCGAGTCATACGTCATCGGTGAATCTTCGGGAAGCGACCCATGAGATCCCCGGATATGTTGGCAGTAAATACGATCGTCGGACTATCCGAACACGTAAGTACCTAGTACTACGTTTATACCGATTTACAAGATAAGGTTGGCTTCTAGCAAAGTGCCATGCCTACCCAATTCTCCAGAAATATCCTTACAGGAATATGTGATCTATATCAGGCGTAGTATACGTAGTACTGCGTATTTCGATCCAGTATCGAATGTCACGTGCTAGGCCTGAGGCTGGAATTGTGTTTGCCCCGTACGAAGCACATATCGGATCTCTGGTAATAAGTCTCTATTATCGGATAAACATGACCTAGTCATTTTATCCCGATGACTGGAGTGATACTTCAGTCTTGATATCACTCCCAACACACTACGATTCTCAATATACCCAGCAGAGGCGTACACAGAACCTGTTAAAGCCCTGGACGACCAAAAACCAAAGTTTATTGATTGTCGCAAGTATTAGCGGTGCAAGTCTCAGGTTAAGACCTAATACACCTACCCTGATTCGGACTTCTATAGACACATAGTCATACTACCAATGGAATTCCGAGGGGTCTATCCAGAGCGAAGCTGTTTCCCGTACCATCGGTAAAACATAACCTCCTACTACACTTGCATGAGTATCCTATACCCAAATATATGAGAACTATGCCGTTATGCCCTCACAACGCGCACAAGTGTAATACTAGTCTTGTACACATTATCGATGTCAAATCTCGATAATACTCTGACTATGGATATTTAATGATTAAACCTTCGTGGATTGATACTGTCTCATATCATCTCAATCCAGGAACTAATCATAAGGACCTCATATCATTTATACATCTTGGTGATCTAATCACAAATGATAAGAGAGCAATTTCCTTTGTCACATAGTTAATTTATACAACAACACCATGATATGTACAAATAGTGACGCTATGGGTCATAACTGTCCAACAATCTCCCACTTGGCCTATAGCCATTCACTCGAGTGTCTTACACCCGAACTGTGTACGGTTCGCTCAAATTACTGAGAAAAGACTTTCGTCAGCGGATTTTCATGATTATCATCTGATGCGATTTATACGATCATCACATCGCCACGATGTATGATCCAAACGAATCAGATGAATATCGAAGTATATATCTGGATCGTTGATGAGACCATTAATTCTTTAGCATGCGCTGAAGACTAGCTCAGCTGCTAACAGAACTATATCTAATCTAATTAGATTTATTATCAATCAAGAAGGCTTCTATTGCTGCCTCAGCTGCAGCAATAATCCACTTTTGTTGTTTATTCATTAACAGTATCTTGCTTTGAAGATTTCCAGCTCACTGTTCCGTTATTCAAACATTATAGTACCGTTTTGTGACTTACAGTCGTTTTATCGGTTAGGAAACTTGCAACAGTGATCCCAGTCACTTCAAGTTCTCATTCTCCATAGTATAAGACAACATCCTTAGTTCCTCTAAGATACTCAAGGATGTTCTTTACATCAATCCAATGACTATCACTTGGATTGGCCTGATTGTGACTCCATATGCTTAAAGCGTATGAGACACCAGGTCGCGTATATTTATCAATGTACTATTTCTCGGAGAGTGTCAACAACTTTAAATCTATCCCAGTAGATCTTTATTCCTAGAATAAAGGTTGTTTCTCCCAAGAATTCTACGGAGAATTTTCTTATGAAAGCCAAGCTTTCACCGATTGTATTTATGGGAATTTTTTTTCCAAGAAATGACATATTATCATTACCTAAGACAGTCACTTTCAGTGCGCTCCCACTAACCTCCTTATATACACAAGAATCATTTTCGTTTTGAATTAAATCATAAACCATTATGATTACATCAAAACGATAATTCCAAGAACGTTATGCTTGCTTCAATCCATACATGGATCAAATAACCTGCAAACCTTTTTTGCTAGTTTTGGCACTATAAAATCGTCAGGATGTTTCAAATATCCTCCAAAAGGTTTCCGTTAAGGAAAGCGATTTTGACGTTCAACTGCCATATTTCATAAATGAAACATGCAACATTAGCAAGCATTATCCAAATGGATTTACCATGGCAACATGTAAAAGGTTTCGTCATAATCGACACAATGTTGATAACGATACCTTTTCGCTACAAGCCTAGCTTAGTACGTTGGTATGTTGCCTTCCATGTATGTCTTCCTTGAAGACTTATATAGTACCAATAGGCACAATGCCTTTCGGTACATCAACTAGTATCCAAACTAAGTTGATATACATGGAATCTATTTCGGACATCATGGCACTTTGCCAAGATAGGGAGTCGATACCTTGTATCACTTCCTCATATGTAGTCAGTTGGTCTTCCTCAATAAGATTAACATCTTCATGAGGTGAGATCAGAAACCCATACCTCCCAGGTTGTTTTCTGACTCTCTCCGACTTACGTGGTTCTTGTGTATTCGAGGATTATTGGTATAGTTTCATCCTTGATGAGCTATTTGTGTTCCATTAAGGAATCGGTGCCAGGAATAGTATTACTCCGATTTTCATCGAGTTTTACTTTCCTCCCACTTACCACTGTATATAAGTATTCCTCTTAGGAAAACCGCATGGTGAGCAACAATTACATTGTTCTCTTGTGAGTTGTAAAAGTACTATTCTTTGGTATCCCTATGATAACCTACAACTTGGCACTTATCCGATTTGGGTTCTAGTTTGGTATCATCCAAACATATGCCTAGCATTCCCAAATTTTCAGGAATGAGAAATCCAGTTTCTTTCCTGTTCATATCTAATATGAAATTTGTCAAATAGATTTTATGGAACCTTATTCAAAATAAGTATTGCACTGTTTATGCGTATCCGTTGAAGGAAATGGTAGCTCAGAGCGACTCATGATTAACATTATCAATAAATGATATTTTATCCCAGATTAATCTTTATCTCTCTTTAAATGATATTTTATCCCAGATAAAATATCTCCGCAATTAATCCCAGATTAATTTTCTTTCTCATTTAATTAATCCTAGATTAATAAAGTGCGAGTCATACGTCATCGGTGAATCTTCGGGAAGCGACCCATGAGATCCCCGGATATGTTGGCAGTAAATACAATCGTCGGACTATCCGAACACGTAAGTACCTAGTACTACGTTTATACCGATTTACAAGACAAGGTTGGCTTCTAGCAAAGTGTCATGCCTACCCAATTCTCCAGAAATATCCTTATAGGAATATGTGATCTATATCAGGCGTAGTATACGTAGTACTGCGTATTTCGATCCAGTATCGAATGTCACGTGCTAGGCCTGGGGCTGGAATTGTGTTTGCCCCGTACGAAGCACATATCGGATCTCTGGTAACAAGTCTCTATTATCGGATAAACATGACCTAGTCATTTTATCTCGATGACTGCAGTACATAAGAAAACCAGTTCCATATCCTACGTGACCATCATCTCCACTTTGACTGGAGTGATACTTCCGTCTTGACATCACACCCAACACACTACGATTCTCAATATACCCAGCAGAGGCCTACACAGAACCTGTTAAAGCCCTGGACGACCAAAAACCAAAGTATATTTATTGTCGCAAGTATTAGCGGTGCAAGTCTCAAGTTAAGACCAAATATACCTACCCTGATTCGGACTTCCATAGACACATAGTAATACTACCAATGTAATTATGAGGGGTCTATCCAGAGCGAAGCTGTTTCCTGTACCATCGGTAAAACACAACCTCCTACTACACTTGCATGAGTATCCTATACCCAAATATATGATAACTATGCCGTTATGCCCTCACAATGCGCACAAGTGTAATACTAGTCTTTTACGCATTATCGATGTCCAATCTCGATAATACTCTGACTAGGGATATTTAATGATTAAACCTTTGTGGATTAATACTGTCTCATATTATCTCAATCCAGGAACTAATCATAAGGACCTCCTATCATTTATACATCTTGGTGATCTAATCACAAATGATAAGAGAGCAATTTCCTTTGTCACATAGTTAATTTGTACAACAACACCATGATCTGTACAAATAGTGACGCTATGGGTCATAACTGTCCAACACTTGGAGGAGTCAAATTATGTGATAGGGAAACTCAACCAAGGAATAAACAACATAACAATAAGCTTGGAGCTTCATCCAAATAGGAAATTTCGAAATTTCTCCATTTAACAATGTAAGTGATTCCACCACTTTTCTTGTTATTTCACACATATAATCATGTTTAGGATCTTCTGGCATGTCTTAGATACTAACATGTACTACTCGACATCATCCCATAACTGTGGAAAATAATACACAACCTTAAGTAATGCTCGTATATGCCCCTACCTTGGGTGCCCAGCCCATTTTGAGTTATAGCTTTCTTTGATCAAGTTATATAGGAAAATAGACCATATGTTCCTTTGTGAAGATCAGTCCCCCTTCAACCCAAAACCATTGTGTGCGCCCCTTTTGGGCAAGTACAGACAGTCGCTGCGCTAAAGGATCATGGGTCATCCCTTCATGGATGATGTTCATCACCTCTGAATGTAAGTCTCATATCGTTGCCAACTCAGCCCTGCGAATTAGAGCATCTGCTAACACATCCTCCTTTCATAGCTTATACTGTAGCTCGAAATCAAATTTCGCTAAGAAGTCTTGCCACCTTACTTGCTTCGAGCTTAAATTCTTTTTCATCTGGAAATAACTTGTAGCTATATTGTCCATCCAGACTACAAACCTCGCACCAAGTAAATAGTGCCTTAATGTGCGTAAGCATTAGACAACCCCCGTCATTTCTTCCTCTTGCAGTCTTGCTCAGTTTTTTCAGCTTGTGGCTCTCATAAGCCATTGGATGCCCTTACTATATGAGTATGCCCCCAATAGTAATATCTGTCACATCTGTATATACCTTAAATGAAAATACGTAATCGAGAAATGTCAATTTCGATTATTCCAACACAACTATTTTGAACCTTTCGAAAGCAAGCTCTCCATGTTCATACCACTCCCATGTAATAGTCATCTTTAGTAAATTTGTGGGGTGTTGTCGTGACTAAAAATCCTTTGATGAACCTCTGATAGTAGTTAACCAACCTAATAAAAGACCACAACTTGGTCACTTCGTTGGTGCCCTTCATTCCATTGTTGCTCTCACCATTGTTTCATCCATGAGAATATACCCATCCTTGATTTTGTGCCCAAGGAAATCCACTTTCGTCTTCCCCAACGAACACTTCTCCCGCTTGACATATAGCTCATGCTTACGCAAAACCCAAAACACAGCCCGTAAGTGCTCCACATGCTCCTCGGGTGTATTTTTATACTCTACAATGTCATCGAAATAGACTACCATTAAACTATCCAAGAAAGGTTGGAATGGCTCGTTCATCATCTTGTAAAAGGTTACAAGAGCATTGATGAGACCGAATGACATGACTAAGAACTCATAAAAGCCATATTGCGTCACACGTGTTGTCTAGATTCATCCATTTCCGCAATCCTCACTTGATAATATCCTGATCGTAAATCCAATTTGGAGAATAACTTTGCTTGGCCAAGATGATCAAACAAATCGACAATAAGAGGAATTTGATACTTATTTTTTATAATTACCTTGTTGAGAGCCCTGTAGCCGATACATAACCGAAGTGATCCATCAATATTGTGCTAAATAAGACTGGTGCACCATATAAGTCCTTTGTGTTGGATTTCTACGGCCCCGAGGATCGAATACAAAGCATAAAACACATGTGAATACAATCGAGGAAGTCACGGAATACTTACATCGATCGGTTGAGCGTTGCGGTGACGAACAAAAATCAACTTTCTGCCCACTGGAAGTCACGGTAGTGAGCTGCTGGATGTCCTCCATTTTCGACCTTCATCTTCCTCCATGAAAGCTCCAAGCTTTGTGAGATGATTTCAAGCTCATGGGTGGACTTCCTTATCACATTCGCATGTATCTCGGAGTGCTAGCTCTTGATGTTTTTGCCACAAAAACATCACACTTTGCTTCCATTTTTCCTCCATTTTCACGGTCAAACCAGAAGAAAAATGGCATGTTGGCCGAATGAGAGAGATGAAGATTTTGGCTCCCAAAATCGTGAGAAGAGAGAGAGAAATAGAAAATGTGTAAAATGGTTAATTGATTTCTAAAATCAATTCAACATATACCAAAATATTAAATAATAATATATGTCAATCAAGCTTTCAAAAAGCTTTCCAACCACTTCCATCAAGTCACATCACTCAATCAATCAAGTGACAAGTTGTCACATCACTCAAAGTGACTAATGATTTGACGTTTGATGCGACTAGCGATTTGACGCATGATTTGACTTGCGTGCCGCACTCGAATTTGAAATGTGAATGCGCTCACAAACAATCTCGGGCTCGGGTTCGCTAATTCCAAATTAACGAATTTTCCGTTGCGACGTAATTAAATGATTATGCCTAGCGAAATCACTATTCACGTCGCTAACGAATTAAATCTAAATTAACTCTTTCGCCCGAATTAAAATCTAATTTTAATTCCGCGTCGAAATCCAATTTCGTATAATATATCGAATATATTATTTTATCGATTAATTCCAAATTAATCGTTATCTCTCTTAAAATGATATTTTATCCCAGATAAAATATCTCCGCAATTAATCCCAGATTAATTTTCTCTCTCATCTAATTAATCCCATATTAATTAAAAGTGCGAGTCATACGTCATCGGTGAATCTTTTGGAAGCGACCCATGAGATCCCCGGATATGTTGGCAGTAAAATCGGTCGTTGGACTATCCGAACACGTAAGTACCTAGTACTACGTTTGTACCGATTTACAAGACAAGGTTGGCTTCTAGCAAAGCTCCATGCCTACCCAATTCTCTAGAAATATCCTTACAGGAATATAAGATCTATATCAGGTGTAGTATACATAGTATTGCGTATTTCGATCCAGAATCGGATGATCACATGCAAGGCCTAGGGCTGGTACAGTGTCTGCTCCGTACGAAGCATATATCAGATTACGAGCAACTAGTCTCTTTATTATCGGATAATCATGACCAAGTCATATTATCCCGATGGTTGCAACCCTTTAGATAACCAGTTCTGTATCCCTACGCGATCATCATCTCCATATGACTGGAGTGATACTTCCGTCTTGACATCACACCCAACACACTACGATTCTCAATATACCCAGCAGAGGCGTACACAGAACTTGTTAAAGCCCTGGACGACCAAAACCAAAGTATATTGATTGTCGTAAGTATTAGCGGTGCAAGTCTTAGGTTAAGACCAAATACACCTACCCTGATTTCGGACTTCCATAGACACATAGTCATACTACCAATGGAATTTAAAGGGGGTCTATCCAGAGCGAAGCTGTTTCCCGTACCATCGGTAAAACACAACCTTCTATTACACTTGCATGAGTATCCTATACCCAAATATATGATAACTATGTCGTTTGTGCCCTCACAACGCGCACAAGTGTAATACTAGTCTTTTACGCATTTATCGATGTCCAATCTCGATAATACTCTGACTAGGGATATTTAATGATTTATCCTTCGTGGACTGATACTGTCTCATATCATTCTCAATCCATGAACAAATCACAGGGACCTCCTATCATTTATACATCTTGGTGATCTAATCATAAATGATAAGAATGCAATCTCCTTTGTCACATAGTTAATTTGTACAACAACACCATGATCTGTACAAATAGTGACGTTATGGGTCATAATTGTCCAACACTTTGATGATTGAATAAAGCCCACTCCCAACAAGTCTACCAATTGTTTCGTAATTCTCCTAACTTTGGCGGAGCCATTCTGTACGGTGCTCTCGATGAAGGCTTGGCTCATTCCTCAAGCTCGATCTTGCTATATACATTTTGTCAATGAGGTAGTCCCTTCAATAGTTCTAATCGCATGATATCATTATACTCCTCAAGTACATCCACGACTAGCACAGTCCATTCTTCACCCACTTCATCCCCCATGCCATCGATCTCCCAAATATTAACGAGAAATGTTGTTTCCCCACGCTTAGGACCCTTGCAGACTTGCACAACAGAAAGTATATTGTGGCTAGGAGTTGGTTTAATCATTATTAGAACCATACATAGGTTGCTCCCCTCCAATATACACACCAAATTGAAGCGAGGCAGCGACACCACATTCTACAGCTGAAGAAAGTTCATACCCAACACAAAATCAAAGTCATCAATAGAAAATGTGGAAAAGTTTACCTTACCGTGCCAATCTTCATGCATATATCCACCCAGCGAGTAACTCCACCTGTCGGTTGAGCACTAGCATTCACCATTTTCAAGAACCTTCCTCATTTTTCTACCTTCAATCCATACTGACTTGCAGTCGCACTATTGATAAAGTTGTGTGTTGCTCATGTATCCATCAACACTAATGCTTCCTTATAGTTGATGAGGGAATTCACATGCATGAGAGATTTACTCTGAGATGGGCTCAATGTTGCTTCTTTCATAAAGACATTCAAGAGCTAAAGAGAACCCATAGTGCCTTTTTCCATCATCTCTTTCTTATCCCCCTCAATCATGGCATTAATCTCATTCTTCTCGGACAATCCTTCTATTAGGGTTGGTGCTCAGAGTGCCAATCCGGATCATATTTATGTCCGATTCATAAATACGAGCAATTCTTTTTTTCCATAATATTACTAATTTAATGGTAGCACTTTTGTCTTTTATACACCAATTCGATCTAATTACGATTAGATATCTGATTACGATTAGATCGAAACTAAATCTGGTTTAGTGATACGTGTATATTACACAAAGACCCTAGGATTTACAGTATAGTGCGCAGATACAATGTAGTTTGTAATTGACATTGGGAAGCGCACTATAAGATGTATATCCTTAAATAAAGTTCCTGGTTAAGATTTACTAACACGGGTCGGTTAGTAAAATCGGCTGAGACCAGTACATGTCGTATATCGTGACTTGGTCTGAAGGTTTATCCCAGTGAACCATGAGTCTCGAGAGACTCATATAGACATGTAGGTATTTATTTGATAAGACACTGAACGACTCACTGAAGGTTTCCTAATAGACGGTACACCAATGTCAATAGGAAGCATCTCGAGCTAAACGAGCATAGTGGTCCTTCGACTTGAGATACCACAGTGGGATATATGAGTTATCCTCCACACTTTGATGGTAGTCACGTCAATGATATATTCATGATCAGACCTCCATCTGTTCATTGGGTGTGGACTGACGCTCATGATATCCAGTACGTATCAAAACATGATCCGTCAGTCCTGTGTACATGGCTTAGGCATCCTCACGTGTTTACGATTTAGTAAATCCATGGCCATGGTATAACTTCGAAAATTAGTTCCAAGTGTTATTTAGAGATCGTAAATTGAAAGTCGAATGTATTATACCGTACGGGTTTGACGTTTTTATCTATATCCCAGGTATAATACGGATAGCCTGTGACAGAGGGATTATACATATGCAATGACCTCGACTTGCATAATTTAGCGAGATTATATGTGGTCGTCATAATCCACGAGTGGGTGGATTATGGACACGAAATTGGATTTCATGACGGATAAACCTAAACTTAGAGAGTCCCACAAAATGAAGTGTACTCGTTGATCACTTGGCCAACTCCAATTGAATAATACGGATCATTCATTATACTTTAATCGGATTAAATGAGTTAATTCAGATCGTTTAATCGGTTAAACGATAACACATGTTTTAGGGGTTTTTGTCCGATAATAATTCTTGTGTATTTGTATTTGATATATAATACGATTAGATACACATTAATTATTCATCAAATAAGATTTTGACACATGCCATAAATATATGTATTTGTTATTTATTGTAAATAAAAATATATATAATAATAATTGCATTAATTAATTATTTGAATATTTAATTGTTAAATATTTGAATTATTAATTAATAATCTTTTTCCATAAATGTAATGGAATTTGTCCAATTATTATTGGTTGATGTGGCATGATTTAATTATACTTTGGTTGTCCTAATTTTATTGGCTAACAAAAAGTGTAATTATCATTTTAATTTGATTAAAATGAAAAAGACAAGAATACCCCTTCTTAAGGCCAAATTCGGTCAACATAAAAAGTAGAGAGAAAATTATTTTCACTATCATCTTCATCTCCTTCACTGTCGAGAGACCTAAAAGAATTGGGTTTCCAAATTTGTTTAAGGAATCCATGTAGATTTGAAGGAAAATCAAAGAAAAAAACTTCGAAAAACAAGGATCAAAGGTAATTCTTCAACTCCTTAAGCTTAGAAATTTTATTTCTTATTTCTTGATGATTTAGAATGGTTATAGGGTTCTTCCAAATCTGAAATTTTGGGGCTTTGTGGTTTGGTGGATGAATTGGAAGCTTGGATGCATATGTAAAGTGTATTTGGTAGATATTATTGTAATATTAGGCCAAATTAATCATTTATTGATGAGTTACTATTATAGAGTGTTATGACCACTCTTATGGCTCCTAGAATTATTCTTGGGTTGTTCATGTGTGGTGACTTTGAATTGGTATTTGATTAATTAGATTAATCTTGAAAGAATTGGATTTAAGCATGAAAATATTGTTAAATTTATGTTCTAGATCAGATTTGGATTTTTCAGTGCATATGCTGATGTATTTCATGTTATATTAATGTAATGGATGTGTTTTCGGAGTTGGAACAATTTCCAGAAAGTGTTTCAAGTTGAAATAAGCGAAAACAGTCAAAAACGGCGTTATCGGGTGACTTTTGAGTCAGCCGGGTGACGGCTGTCCAAACAGTGAGTTCATCACTGTTTAGGCAGCATATGAACTGCCCTGACACTATTGGGGCTAACCTAGACAGTCCCCATAAGTGTCGGGTGGTCGGTTCAGTCGAAAACATGTTTTGCGTAATTTTACAAAAAAACTATTTTCGTAAAAGTTTCGCGAAGTTTTAACCTTGTTTATGTCAATATTTAATATTGAATAAATAGGTTTAGGTGAAATATGAATAAATTATTCATATTAGATATTGAATAATTTATTCGGTAATTAAAAAAGTTTTTTAAATTACGATTTCGCCGGAACCGCCTTTCCGCCGCGCCCATTGCCCAAAAACCCCAACAAAAATGGTATCAGAGCGGGCTGATGCTTCATCCTTTACATTACTCATGCTTAATATTTGATATATAATCCAATTTTAATGTTCGCAATTGCTTGAAATCTAGATATATTTTTTTACTTTTCGTTTATACACTAATGGAAATGTAACTGAAATTTAATGGTTAAATTGTGTTATGTTTTCTAAGGTTGAATAGAATTGTTTAGAAAATGATTTAGATTAAAATTCTGCATTAGATGTAGAGTATAGCTTCCAAAGGAAAATCCCCACTTTTAAAATATGGCTGTAAAGTGACGTGTATTGGATACATGTTTCTTGGTCTGTCTTGTCAGTACGGTTTATGGGTATCTTTCTATAACTTCATCCAAGATCGTGCCAAAGATGTGAGGGTGTAGGTTATAGAATTATTATCCATACCGGTTGTATATTGATACTGGACAAATTCAAGTGAAAGTGGAAATCCTGAACGTGCCAAAGCTGTCAAGACTACACCGGTAGCTTGAGTTTGTGATTGACAAGTGAAGCCTTGATACGCCTCCTTGTGAACGTGCCAAAGTTTTCATAAAGAGAAACAGTCCGGACCAAAACCATGAGTCACTGTTGAGTGATTGACAATGAGTTTTCTACCTAATGAATATATGTAGGCGAGATCGTGCCAAAGCTGAGTCGAAATATATTCATGGGATCCTACTCTCACTATGGAATTCGATTTAATTATTGAATTCCCGTTGTCTGTTTGGGATTACGGTATTACGTAAAGTAGTGGGAGACACTGCTTGGTTTAAAATCCATAACTAAAGCAGTGTGTAATTTTATGGAATTTCCTACCTTGTTTTCCTTTATTCTATATTGTTTATAGAATTTATATTTCTAATCCACTGCTTTTATATTTCTTGAATATATATTTTCTGACTTTACTTATGGTTGCGTTATGCTAGAATAGGTTCTAGAAAGACAGTAGACTTAGATATTGTTAGATTAGTTGAAACCATCGGGAATTGTTGTTCTGATTTTCTTGAAAATCAAGATGGTTTGTGACTTAGTTACTAAGTCACGATAGGTAATCTAAATGGATATATGGTTTAGGATATGATTTTCTAGAGAGAACAGTTTCTTATGCAGTAAGAATTGACTTGAATAGTTCATGTCTCGAGATTCTTGACTGGCATTAAGAAAACCCATTTAATATCTATTTATCTTTTAATGACGTTTCTTGACTTTTAGTGACTTTTAGAAGTCACGTGTCTGACACAGTTTACCAATAAATCAATTACAATTGTTGTGAATAATTGAACGCAAATTATAAGGTTAAGAAATGAGATGTGTGTAGTTGTGTATAGAGAATATCGATTCTCATAATACGACAACTATAGGTATTGGATACCAGATCTCTCGTCTGGTTATTTGAAATAATGTTGAATAACTGTTTTGATATTTGATATCAGAACTTGTGACTAATGGATAGTTACTTGTTATGTATAAACAGTTGTTACATATTTTAAAGTGACTAGTACTGTTATTAATAAAAGATAAACATTAAGAAAGATATTCGATAAAATAAAATAAAAAACTTAAAACTGTGTTTTATGAGATTTTATCATATGAGCATTAGATACTTATTCTTTATGGTAAAGAATGGTCTGATACGAGTTCACACGATATATCATCATCCATTTAATGAATATTATATTCAGGATGTGATTGAATCTCATTTAACCAATGATCGTCATTGGACCACAGATTTATTAAACTAATACATTGGATGTATGTCATTTAATGAATTAGAAATTGCCTTAGATAGTTTTCTATGCTCCGTAACTTAGTCAATGATTTGTCATGACTCAGTTACATGTTTCTAATAGAGAACATGTTGAACGTCTTGAATGGTTCGAGAACTTTCAATATGTTTCTAATGAAACGCGGATAGAATATTTTGAATGGTTCAAGGATATTCTATTAAAGTGTTGAAAACTATAAAATTCATCGTGAGTCTTTGAATTGTTCGAAGATGTTTGATATGATCAAACATATGAATTTATGGTAATTAGTTCTTAAGTTATTTAATGAATATGATTCTTACTCAGTATTAAACTTCCATGATTCCATTGTGATGGAATTGGTCAGTGTGAGTCATTGAATCTTATATGATTTGATTAATTGATATTGAGTGTTACCGAATTAGTTTTCAATACTCTTAGGGTTATGCTCCAGTTACACTAATTCATCTATTTAATTAAGTTTCCATTTGTTTCTATAGTTACATAAATGATATGTATAATAGACAATTTGAATCTTGAAAAGTTTGAGATTTGAAACTTTCTTTTGTATAATGGTTATATAATTGAAAGTACTTGTGTCTTGGAGGTACGAGTGAAAAGTTTATCATTTATTCGTATTCTATTTAATGGAATATATTTTCTACGATGCCGAGTAATAAAATTACTTTGTTACTTGGCGGTTAACATTGGATGTTGACGATTGCAGAAAAGACTTGACTTATTGAAGTCAAATATGAAAATGATAAACAATAATGGAACTACGTAATTAATAAGATGAAAAAACCCTTAGACAACTTTCGTATAAGTTCAATAGGATGTCATAATCATTTACAAAGTATTTGATACTTAATGATTCTGTTGTTTTCTTATCGAAGAAAATCATCATATAACTTGTAGTGGGAGCGATATTTGATATCGATTCCGGAACTTAGCATTGAACCGTAGATCTAAAATTGTTCATAGCTTACAACGATCAAGTTTTGAACTTGATTGGGCTTTAATTATGAATCATTCATAATATTTGCAAATTGTTTGCGCAGCGAAAGCGAAATGAGCTTGTAAAGGTTTGACCTTTATAGTATGACAGTGAGAAAGGTTATGCTTAGTAATCTATTATAGATTCTGAGAAAACTTGTCTCTAGCCGCACTGATTGAAAAATTATGGATCTGTTGGTTAATGTTGATATTAAATTGTATTTTTGCTAAAGAATGCAAAGTGGCGTTCTTGAGTGTTTTCTTTGAATGAGAGATCTGTCGTGATTTCTTTGTTTGAAGAATTCATTATAGAATGGCCCTAGAGTTTGTATTATGCTAAGATCACAGTTTGATATACTAGCTTAAGGAGCCTGTTGTAGAATCAGATAAGCTTTCTGGAAATTTTTGTCTCTGATTTTGATATCAGTCAGATTGTCTGGTTTTATCGAAGTATAGAGAATACGTATTTGTTAGTAGGGTCAGTGAGAGCGTACAAATTTCTTTCTAGTGATACATATCCTAAGTCTTCTTTTCTCCATGGAAGCAGTAGGAGTTGTCTCTGTTATATGTGATATAAATGTCATATAAGATATAAAACTAAGAGACTTTCAAGATGCTCCTATTAGTCGCTTATTAGATATGATCTAATAAAGGACACAGAAGACTATATGTATGACAGTTAGTATAACTGTTTGACAGTTAAAGATAATAAATGATGAATCCTTTGACGAAAGAGAAATTGATTAAATGTCTAGTCGATCTTATGCATCATAGGATGATGGCGTAATGAATTCTATATTATGTGCGATTAAATATATCAATTTAATCGTAATTGTTACGAGTTATTTTGATATGTTGCATACCATATGATGGATCCTGAAACATGTTCTTTGTGATCTTTGAGATATTAAGAATGAGTTTCTTATTCATGGATAACTTAGTCATCAACCATAAGGTCAGATTAGTTTTTATCCTAATTATGACATTAGATGGTCTATGTCATATAAAGTCAGAAAAGATGCAGTACGAGTGTCACCATTGATTCTACTGAACTAGTGGAATCAGTTGCAACTTATAAAGTATTGACTTATGAAGTTGCATTGTAACCCTATAGATTAGAAGGTTTCATATTAGTGTAGTGTTTGCGGTTGTCTCATAGTCTTTTGGATTTGATCTCTAAATACATAGACAACTCAATAGCTATTGCACAATACTGATATAGCGCCTGAGTCATATTGATGTAGAATTTGGATTCTGCAAAATATGAATGATGATGGCTAAGGAAACGGTTTAGTTTGTTGGACAGGCTCGATTCGTAAAGCGGCCGTACTTGTTGTTGCCTACCTGTTGAATGCAAGGTGAGCTCATGAGGGCCACAGTATGTGATACACATTGGGATGTGTATATGATACTGTGGATTGACACTAGAGCAAGTGGGAGAAATTGTTAGGGTTGGTGCTCAGAGTGCCAATCCAGATCGTATTTATGTCTGATTCATAAATACGAGTAGTTATTTTTTCCATAATATTACTAATTTAATGGTTGCACCTTTGTCTTTTATACACCAATTCAATCTAATTACGATTAGATATCTGATTACGATTAGATCGAAACTAAATCTGGTTTAGTGATACGTGTATATTAGACAAAGACCTTATGATTTATAGTATAGTGCGCAGTTACAATGTAGTTTGTAATTGACATTGGGAAGCGCACTATAAGATGTATATCCTTAAATAAAGTTCCTGGTTAAGATTTACTAACACGGGTCGGTTAGTAAAATCGGCTGAGACTAGTACATGTCGTATATCTTGACTTGGTCCGAAGGTTTATCCTAGTGAACCATGAGTCTCGGGAGACTCATATATACATGTAGGTGTTTATTTGATAAGACACTGAACGACTCACTGAAGGTTTCCTAATAGATGGTACACCAACATCAATATGAACCTTATCGAGTTAAGCGAGCATAATGGTCCTTCGACTTGAGATACCACTGTGGGATATATGTGTTATCCTCCACTTTGATAGCAGTCACGTCAAAGATCTATTCATGATCAGACCTCCGCCTGTTCGTTGAGTGAGGACGGATGCTCATGATATCCAGTGCGTATCAAGACAGGATCCATCAGTCCTACATATAGAGCATAGGCATCCTCACGTGTTTACGATCTAGTAAATCCGTCGTGGTATAACTTCAGAAATTAGTTCCGAGTGTTATTTAGAGATCGTAAATTGAAAGTCTACTGTATTATACCGTACGGGTTTGACATTTTTATCTATATCCCAGGTTTAATACGGATAGTCTGTGATGGAGGGATTATACGTATGTAATGACCTCGACTTGCATAGTTTAGCGATATTATCTGTGGTCGTCATAATCCACGAGTGGGTGGATTATGGACACGAAATTGGATTTCGTGACGGATAAACCTAAACTTAGAGAGTCCCACAATATGAAGTGTACTCGTTGAGCACTTGAGCAACTCGATATGAATAATATAGATTATTCATTATACTTCAATCGGATTAAATGAGTTAATTCAGATCGTTTAATCGGTTAAACGATAACACATGTTTTAGGGGTTTTTGTCCGATAATAATTCTTGTGTATTTGTATTTGATATATAATACGATTAGATACACATTAATTATTCGTCAAATAAGATTTTGACACATGCCATAAATATATGTATTTGTTATTTATTGTAAATAAAAATATATATAATAATAATTGCATTAATTAATTATTTGAATATTTAATTGTTAAATATTTGAATTATTAATTAATAATCTTTTTCCATAAATGTATGGAATTTGTCCAATTATTATTGGTTGATGTGGCATGATTTAATTATACTTTGATTGTCCTAATTTGATTGGCTAACAAAAAGTGTAATTATCATTTTAATTTGATTAAAATGAAAAAGACAAGAATACCTCTTCTTAAGGCCAAATTCAGTCAATATAAAAAGGAGAGAGAAAATTGTTTTCATTATCATCTTCATCTCCTTCACTGCCGAGTGACCTAAAAGAAATGGGTTTCCAAATTTGTCTGAAGAATCCATGTAGATTTGAAGGAAAATCAAAGAAAAAATTTTAGGGTAACAATGATTAAAGGTAATTCTTCTACTCCTTAAGCTTCAAAATTTTATTTCTTATTTCTTGATGATTTAGAATGGTTCTAGGGTTCTTTCATATCTGAAATTTTGGGGCTTTGTCGTTTGGTAGATGAATTGGAAGTTTGGATGCATCTGTGAAGTGTATTTGGTATATATTATTGTAATATTAGGCAAAATTAATCAATTGTTGATGAGTTGTTATTCTAGAGTATTATGACCACTCTTATGGCACCTAGAATTTCTCTTGGGTTGTTGATGTGTGGTGACTTTGAATTGGTATTTGATTAATTAGATTAATCTTGAAAGAATTGGATTTAAGCATGAAAAATTGTTAAATTTATGTTCTGGATCAGATCTAGATTTTTTTAGTTCATATGTTGATGTATTCGATGTTATATTAATGTAATGGATGTGTTTTGGGAGTTAGAACAATTTCCGAAAAGTGTTTCTGAGTTGAAATAATCGAAAACGATCAAAACAGCATTACCTAGTGACTTTTGAGTCAACCGAGTGACGGTTGTCCAAATAGTGAGTTCGTCACTGTTCGGGCAGCCTATGAACGTCCCTGACACTATTGGGGCTGACCTGGGCAGTCCCATAAGTGTCGGGTGGTCGGTTCAGTCGAAAACGCATGTTGCGTCATTTTGCGGAAAAATAATTTTCGTAAAAATTTTGCGAAGTTTTAACCTTGTTTATGTCAATATTTAATATTGAATAAATAAGTTTAGGTGAAATATGAATAAATTATTCATATTAGATATTGAATAATTTATTCGGTAATTGAAAAAAATTTAAATTACTATTTCGCCCCGAACCGCGCTTCCGCTACGCCCATCGTCCAAAAACCCCCAACACATTCGACCAATTATCATAGGCATCACATAAGAAATGACCACTCTTTGAATTATTAAAGCTCTTCTTGTCATCCTATTTCTTCCCCTTGTCATGCTGCAATTTCCCCTTATCATCCCTATACTGAGTTGGGTGATGAGAATTCTTCGTTGCGTCATTTTTCCCTCAAGGCCAATTGTAACCCTTGAACGTCGACTAATCCTCTCGACATCATCTCTACGACAATAAAGGTCATGCGGTTGTCCTTCACCCCACGCTTATACAAATTCGTTGCTGCCCATGGTTGTAATCTCTTGATGAACTCATGAAGCAAGTCTTAATTAATCATCTTGGTCACTTGCAATATTGCCGTAGAAAATTCCTCGACATACTCTGGTATTGTCTTGGTCTGCCTCAAGCTTCGGATCTTGTGTCGCACCTCATTCGACACATTTTTTGTAAGGCATTGCCTCTTGAGTTCTTCCTTTAGTTCGTCCCACAAACAAATGTCACACTCACCCTTTTGAACATCGGCTCACTTCCTACGCCACCATGATATGGCATGGTCAGAGAGGTACATCGTTACGATGTTCACTTTATCCTACTCACTCTGCATACCCACTGCCTCAAAATAGCACTCCAACTGTCATATGTAATTCGCAAGCTCCTTAGCATCCCACTTGCCGTTAAACTTTTTCGGGCTTGTGATGTGATCCAGAATGAGCTCCGGTTTTTAGTCCAAGTTAACTTGAAGTTGTATCTGATTGCATGACTTGTCAGATTATTGTATTTAGGTCATTTTGGTGGATTTGGAAGATTCCTTGGGTTCTCGAGTTTGGGGCATGCATGAGACTTTATATGAAGGCTTTATTATGTCTAAAGCAAGAATGGAATGGGTCTTGAACGTGCATCTGCTGCCTTGATTGATTTTGGGCTTAATTTCCATTTTGTGCATTAGTAGTGGCGGGATTTGCGCAGTCTTTGTATTTTGATCGTAACTTTCTCATCTGATGTTCTATTTTGGTGATTCAAGTTGCTTTGGAAAAATGACTTATGGAGATACAACTTTATAGTTTACGTCAAAGTCTAATTCGAAATCCTTTTTGGTCAAAATATAGACGTAAGTTATCCTTACAGCTTTTATGTTTTATATTTTTTAAGGTTATGTAATGTTTAAGCATTGGATTGAACGTGAATTAAATTAGAAAGCCTATACATGAAAAGTTAAAGGATTTTATATGTTATTGAGTTCATTTTACTAGGGTTTTATTATGTTTGTATAGAATTAGGATTAGCCACCTATTTAAAGGGGCATTATTCATTGTAATGAAAAAAGAACACATCTTTTGATAAAAATAAAGTAATTTTCGTGAGCTTTGAGAAGCTCTCAACTTGTTTTCACTAGATTTGGCTTATCAAAGGTTTGCTAACCCTTTGTGGCGCCCCCATTAGCACTCTAGGTTTATGTCGCTTGTTCTTCAGAGGTTTAGAGTTTCAACCCGAACTCCCTTGCCTTTCTTGGGAACGATCTCAATCTCGTGTGGGTTTACTTGGCTTGTTATAAGCAGGTTCTCATCAGTTGGTATCAGGACCAAAGGTTCCATGGTCAGATTTTGTCCATTTATTTCTTTTTGTTTCTTTAAAAAATTAAACAATAGTTTCGGTTTTTGTTTCCATTCAATTTTGATTCTTGTTTTTGTCTTTTCTTGTTTCCATCGGTTTTTGCTTCTTGTGTTTCGTTCTTGCCTTGTTTCAATTCAGTCATTATCGTAATTTTATATCTTTGCATAATTTCTTTATATTCTTGAGTCATTAAAGTAATTAAAAAAATCCAAACAAAAATTAAATCAGTTTTATCATCAGAATTTTCCAGCCTCGCACCAAATTTTAAACAGTTGCATCTATTATTTCAGAAAGAGTTGCGAGACCCATAATATATTGATCTATAAGTACTCAGGAGATGAATTCGACAGTGGTTCGCCGAACTCTGTCTGTGTACATATCGAGTCTTAAAATCTCTATCAAACATTAATTACATATTCAGTCTAGTTTTAGTTTCAGTTTGGTTCTTGTTGTCAGTTTCTTTGTGTTTTTTCCATATTGTTTGTGATTCTTTGATTCTTTAATCATTATTGGTGTCTTTCAAGTAAGTGGGTTGATTTATATACATAATCTGATAGATAAAATGGTATTTATATTTCGCACGAGATATCTTATCAATAGTAAAATGTGTAGTATGATTATTAATAGAGGGAATCACAAAAATTTAGTAGGCACTACCCTTGTGGAAAAATTGGGATTACCATTGATACCTCTTGATAGATCTTATAGGTGGATGAGTGATTTTGGAGAGTTCGAGGTTGATAAGAAAGTTATGGTAAGTTTTGTAATTGGGAAGTATGTTGACTAAGTAGTGTGTGATGTGGTTCCTATGTGTCATACGCATGTTTTATTGGTTAAGCCTTAGTATAAATTCAATAAAGTAATTTATTATATGGATAGGAATATGTATAAATTTAGGTGTGGTGGAAAAATTATCAAGCTTGTTCCTGTAACCCTACAAGAGGTCTATAAGGAAGAGTTGTACATGCAAATGAGTGAAGAATAGTGGGCTAAGAGGAGGAGTGCAATTTGCTGAGTTTAGAATGTTACTAGGAGAGCTTTCAAAATTGATAGAGAAAAAGACGTTAGCAAAATATGAAGTGATGAAGGATATGAGAGTAGCTTGAGTAATGAAATGAAACATGTTTATGTTTCCATGAATAAGAGTGGGGGATGGTGTTGATGATATTGATGATATTGATGTTAGCGATAACATTAGTGATGTTGATTTAGTTATTCATGATGCCAATGAGGTACTTGAAATTACCGTTGAGGGTGAATATCATGTGGAGCAATCTGAATTTGGTTGTGAGGGCATGAGTTATTAGGTGTAAAAAGTACATGTGGCTGAATATATAGAGTGTGATCAAATTGTGGATGAGTGTGTTGATTGTTTGAGGAAGCGACATGGGCATATTTAGTTTGTTTTAAACGAGATTTCAAATGTAAATATAGTTAGGAATCTCTTTGGGGTTGCAAGTGGCTTTAAGAATGATAGTAGGAATGGAGAGAATGAGATGGTAAAAGTATTTAAAAAGGTCATTTCTTGGCATTATTGACTTTTGCTCACTTTAACTATTCTTTTCCATGTGATTTTATTTTATTCCAGGATTATCGTCACATTGATCTCGTCATTTTTATCTATGATTCGGGTCGAATTTGAGGGTGAATCCTTATCAATAGAAGGAGAATGATGTGATCTAGAATGAGCTCCATTTGTTGGGCCAAGTTAACTTGAATTTGTGGCTAATTGCATAGCTTGGTCAAATTGGTGTATTTAGGTCATTTTGGTGGATTTGAAAGATTCTTTGGGTTATGGAGTTTAGGCCATGCATGAGACTTTATATGAAGATTTTATTATGTTTAAGGCAATAATGGATGGGTCTTGGACGTGCATGGGCTGTCTTGATTGATTTTGAGCTTAATTTCCGAATGGTGCATTAGTAGTAGTAGGATTTGCGCAGTCTTCGTATTTTAGCCGTAACTTTCTCATATGATGTCTGATTTTGGTGATTCAAATTGCATTGGAAATAGGACTTATGGATCTATAACTTTATAGTTTACGGTAAACTCCAATTTGAAATCCTTCGTGGTCAAAATATAGACACAAGTTATCCCTACAGCTTTTATGTTATATATTTTTTAAGGTTATGTGTGATGGGTTTTCTAGGTAAAACCCAGATCAATTAAGCAAGAAATCATGCAAATACAACAAAGTAAGAATGCGGAAAATACTCTCTTTGATCGGATTTTGGATGCGTTGAACACAAAAATTTTGCTCCATGGAAGTTGCGGCCAAGCTCCTCCTTTAGGGATGAAATCCAAGCTCCAAGCTTTGTTGTTGATTCCAAGCTCAAGGATTGGTTTCCCTATCACCTTATATGATTCTTTGAATGTGCTAGCAACTAGAAAAATTTTCAACAAAATTTTCTTCTTCTTCCTCCTTTGTTTCGGCCAAGCCAAGTTTTGGAGAGAAATTAGAGAGTTTGGCGTGAATGGTGAGAGAGAGAATAAGTGTCAATGACTTGTGTATATGATTTCTAAAATCAAAAAATAAAAGATATACCAAATATCTAATATTTTGTAAAAAGTCAATCAATTTAACTTTGAGTGTAAAACAAGTTTCCATCATTTCCTACACCAACTTCCATCACCAAAAAGGTGAATAAATGACTAGTGATGTGACTTGATGTGATTTATGGGCCCCACTTGAATTCAAAATCCGAGTGGGCCCGCAAACACTCCCGGGCTCGGGTTCGCTAATTCCGAATTAACGAATTTTCCGTTGCAACGTAATTAAATCAAATTTAATTAAATAATTATGCCTAGCAAAATTACTATTCACGTCGCTTGCGAATTAATTCTAAATTAATTCGTTTGCCCGAATTAAAATCCAATTTTAATTCCGCGTCGAAATCTAATTTCGTTTAATATATCGAATGTATTATTTTATCGATTAATTACAAATTAATCGTTCTCTCACTTCAAATAGTATTTTATCCTAGATAAAATCTCTCTGTAATTAATCCTAGATTAATTATGTTCGAATCATACGTCATCGGTGAATCTTCGGGAAGTGGCCCATGAGATCCCTGGATATGTTGGTAAAAAATCCGATCGTCGGACTATCCGAACACGTACGTACCTCGTACTGCGTTTTTACCGATTTACGAGACATGGTTGGCTTCTAACGAAGCACCGTGCCTACCCAATTCTCTAGAAATATTCTTAAAGGAATATATAATCTATGTCAGGTGTAGTATACGTAGTATTGCGTATTACGATCAAGTATCGAATGTCACATGGTAGGCCTGGGGCTGGAAATGTGTCTGCCCCGTACGAAGCATATATCGGATCTCTGGTAACTAGTCTCTATAATCGGATAAAGATGACCTAGTCATATTATCCCGATGACTGCAGTACTAAAGAGTACTAGTTCTGTATCCTACGTGATCATCATCTCCATATGAGTGAAGTGATACCTCCATCTTGACATCACACCCAATACACTATGATTCTCAATATACCCAGAAGAGGCGTACACAAAACCTGTTAAAGTCCCGGACGACCAAAACCAAAGTATACTGATTGTCGCAAGTATTAACGATGCAAGTCTCAGGTTAAGACCAAATACACCTACCCTGATTCGGACTTCCATAGACACATAGTCATACTACTAATGGAATTCTGAGGGGTCTATCCAGAGCGAAACTGTTTCCGTACCATCGGTAAACACAACCTCCTATTACACTTGCATAAATATCCAATTCTTAAATATATGAGAACTATGCAGTTATGCTCCCATAACGCGCACAAGTGCAATACTAGTCTATTTCGCATTATCGATGTCCAGTCTCGATAATACTACGACTAGAGATTTTTAATGATTAACCTTAGTGGATTAATATTGTCTCATATCTTATTAATCTGGAACTAATCATATGGACTTTTATCATTTATATATCCCGGTAATCCAATTACAAATGATAAAAGAGCAATTTCGTTTGACACATAGTTAATTTGTACAACAACACCATGTTCTGTACAAATAGTGATGATATGGGTCATAATTGTCCAACAATCTCCCACTTGGCCTATAGCCAATCACTCAAGTGTCCTACACTTGAACTATGTATGGGTCGCTCAAACTTCTGCTGAGAAACAGCTTTCGTCAGTGGATTTGAAATTTTATCATCTGATGCGATTTATTCGATCAGCACATCACCACGATGTATGATCCGACGAATCAATGAAATAGTTGAAGTATATACTTGGATCGTTGATGAGACCAGTAATTCTTTAGCCTGTGCTGTAGCCTAGCTCAGCTGCTAACAGAACTACTTCTAATCTAATTAGGAATTTTACAAATCCAAAATTGCTTCTTTTGTTGCCTCAGCTGCAGCAATATTCCGCTTTTGTTGTTTATTCGGCAACAGTATCTTGCTTGGAAGATTTCCAGCTCACTGTTCCGTTATTCAAACTATATAGTATCCTTATTACGACCTATAGTTAGGAAACTTGCAACGGTGAACCCAGTCACTTCAAGTTCTCCACCTCCATAGCTTAAGAAAGCATCCTTAGATCATCTAAGATACTTAAGGATGTTCTTAACATCAATCCAGTGACTATCACTTGTATTGGCCTGATTGAGACTCCATATGCTCAAAGCATATGAGACACTAGGTCACGTACATCTTTTCAATGTAAGAGTTCTCAGAGAGTGCCAATAACTTTTAGATCTATCCTAGTAGATTCTTATTCCTAGAATAAAGGTTGTCTCTCCCAAGTAGTCTACGGAGAATTTTCATGAAAGCCAAGTTTTCACCGATTTTATTATGGGAATGCCATTTCCAAGAAATGATATGTCATCATTATATATATAGGACAATCATTGTCAGTGCGCTCCCACTAACCTTCTTATATACACAAGAATTATCTTCATTTTGAATTAAATCATATACCATTATGATCTTATCAAAACGTTAGTTCCAAGAACGTAATGCTTGCTTCAATCCATAAATGGATCGATTTAACTTGCAAACCTAGTTTGCATGTTTTGGTACGACAAAACTGTCAGGATGTTGTAAACATCCTCCAAAAGGTTTCCGTTTAAGGAAAACGATTTTGACGTTCAGCTGCCATATTTCATAAATGAAACATGCACCATTAGCAAGAATTATCCAAATGGATTTAATCATAGCAACAGATAAAAATTTTCGTCGTAATCGACACTATGTTGATGACGATACCTTTTCTGTACAAGCCTAGCTGTGTACATATGTATGTTTCCATCCATGTTTGTCTTCCTTGAAGACTCATATAGTACCAATAGGCACAATGCCTTCCGGTACAACAACTAGTGTCCAAACTTGGTAGGTATATATGGAATCCATTTCGGACTTCATGACACTTAACCATAAAGGGAGTCGATACCTTGTATCACTTCCTCATACGTAGTCGATTTTTATTCCTCAATAAGATTGATATCTTCATGAGGTGAGATCAGAAACCCATACCTCCCAGGTTATTTTCTGACTCTCTCCGAATTACGCGGTTCTTGTGTATTCGAAGATTATTGGTATAGTTTCATCACTGATGAACTGTTTGTGTTCCATTAAGAAATCGGTGCCTAGAACAGTATTACTCCGATTTTCATTGATTTTTACTTTCCACCCACTTACCACTGCATATGGGTATTCCTCTTTTAGGAAAACCGCATGGAGAGCAACAATTACATTGTTCTCTTGTGAGTTGTATAAGTACTATACTTTGGTTTCCATAGGATAACCCACAAATTAGGCACTTATCCGATTTGGGTTCTAGTTTGGTATCACCCAAACATATGCCTAGCATTCCCAAATCTTCAGGAATGAGAAACTCGGTTTCTTTCCTGTTCATATCTAATATGAAGTATGTCTAACAGATTTTCATGGAACCTTATTCAAAATAAGTATTGCACTGTATAATGCGAATCCCTAGAAGGAAAATGGTAGCTCAGAGCGACTCATAAGTAACCTTACTATGTCTAACAAGGTTCGGTTTCTTTGTTCGGACACACCGTCAAATTGAGGTGTTCCGGGAGGAGTCCATATGAAAGAATATTATATTCTTTCAAGTAATTGAGAAACTTATTGCTTAAGTATTTTCATCACGGTCTAATCGTGATGTTTTAATACTCTTGCCGGTCTGTTTTTATACTTCGTGTCGAAACTCTTTGAATTTATCAAAAGTTTTCGATTTATGTTTCACAAGAAACATATAACCATAACGCGATGCCACATCTGTAAGGGTTACAAAGTATTCATATCCACCTCTAGCCTAGCTAGACATGGGCCCACTTACGTCACTATGAACAGGGCTAACAGATCGATGGCACTTACACTTTTACCAAGTAAAAAGTGTTTTAGGCACTTTGCCCAATAAATTAGATTCGTAGACATCATTTGAATAGAATCAAATTCGTCCTAGTACCCACTCTTTGAAAAGGTAGATATACGAGTCTTGTTAATGTGTCACAGACAACAGTGCCATAAATAAGTCTCATCTGATTAAATCAGTTTGAGTTTTTTGTTTGTCATGTTATACGTTTGAGATTCATTTATATTCAAAATATAAATACTGTTATTCACATCTAATGTGCTTATCTTCAATATCATCTTTATAAAATAAAACACTAAGTATTCTAGAATATAAAGGTATACCTGCAACGGGTTAAACTAAGATATAGAGATAATGTTTCTAGTCAAACTAGGTACATTATAACAGTTTCCTAATTTAAGTACATACCCAAAGGGTAGTTCATAAACTTAGGTTTCTATGGTTAAAACAGCGACTGTTGTCCCATTTCCGAATCGCAGGTAGATCTCAATTGAAGCCAGTCTCCTGTTAATCAGCAGATTCTGCACATCAGTACATATTTATGTACCACATCTAGTATCAAAAATCCAATTTTGAAACCAGTAGCGAACATGTTTATGACAAACATATTTAAAGCCGGATCCTTGCCCTGCCTTCACTTCCTTCATGTCTGCTTTGTCCATACGACAGTCACGCTTCCAGTGACCCCGTTTGCCACAGTTTAGGCAGTCATCTTGGGACATTTCCTTTGTCTTCCTAGAAGACTGTGACGATTTTGCCTTTGCCCCCTTTTAGAAGCTCTGGCTCCACCTCCTAGAGCATAGCCATCAACTCTCCAAGAGTTTACTCTTGGTTCATAATGAACCTGCCCCAGCTTTCGGGTATAGACTATAAGATCAAATCTTTGGTAGTCTCGGCCACGTAGATTTTGCTCAGCTAACCTTAGCTGTTCGATGTCAGCAATCATCTGCGACACCTAGTGCTTGACAGATGTACCATCTGACATACGCGAGCGAAAAAGCTTCTTTTGCAATTTATACTTCTAAGATCTAAGAATAGATCTACGAAGATCTTTAATTTCATCTTCATGGTACAAAGGATCTAATCCTTAATTTTGACGACGGAATTAAAGAGTCATTGCGGTAAACATAACGGATTGAGCACAAAAGTTATCATCACCATGAGTCTTCCAAAACTCATGCTCCACTATTCGCTCAACTCCGGGCTTAGGCCTGAGATGTCACTCTATCAAATAGAATAACTTCTCAGTTCCCAGAACTATCCTGAGGTTTTATTCCCAATCTGAAAATTGGAGTCGTTTAAAGAAATTTTCTCCTAGGATTATGTTTTAAACGCTAATCTTTCAGTTATCTCGATTGCTATAGTCCAACTATCCAATCAACGATTTCGGGTACTATTGAATATAATGATTACTATAATCTAACTATATAATCAACTATAATTTGATTGGTTAAATTCAAATATATTGATTACTATAATCCAATTATATAATCAACTATAAATGAAATAGTTTGAATACAGTCCAACCTGTTTAATTTAAAACAACAATTAAATATTAGTCCAACATAATATATATTTAAATAATGACGAAAAATGAAATGAGCGCGTATTGGCAAGTATCTAAACGAAATTGCAAATTTAATACTTGCCTCCCACTATTTTTCGGCGAGCCTCTAACCCTCTGTTGAATACTCGGGAAACCTAGTTTCCTAGTGGGCTAGGATCCCGTTAAATAACACACAACCTTGACTTTGGCCAACAAGCTGTATGATATTTAACTAGGTAGATCTCTAAGATCAATTGGATCTCATCCAATTCCTAGATCCAGTAGGTGGACATCCAAATCTGAAACATATATCTAATATATGCCAATATATCCGATATATTCCCTAACCTTTTTCCTCTAAATCAACTAAGCATTGGCTTTGGCACAACAAGCTTAATGATTCTAGTTAAGCAGGACCCATGGACCTTGGAAAGCTTCGTAATCGATGTCGATGGACAAGAAGTGATCTTGACTTTGGCCAACAAATCACAACTTGGACAAGACATGCGATATGGAACAAAGCTTTCATGATTCAAACACATCCGCGATGGACAAAGGTCTTGACTTTGGCCAACAAACCAGTGCCAATCTTGGATCTTGAGAATGAATCACTCAATGGAAGGAAAACACTTAATATTTGTTGAGGGTTTTTCGCGTAATTGGCAACCAATTAATTATCTTTGATTAGGTCTCATCATACACCCTTAAGCATGCATTCTAAAAGCATAATAAGGCGCGATAAATAAATTAATAATGATATGCGGATGGATATCTCACAAATTGTTCCTAGAACAAATCTCTCCATTTCCTCTCTCCCGCTAGCACTATTCTTACTTCTACCCAATTACATAACACTTCTAAAGAAACCTCATTTACATTGAGGGGAATATGTGAGAAGAGAAATACAAAGAATCAAAAGGTAATAGGCTGGACACGCAGGTCCAATTTAATAAATTCTAAATTTATTACAATAATTTCCAAAATTGCCCTCACCCATCTAATATCCATCTGATATACATTATTCATACATCACATCCATGTATTCACACAAAGCATGTTATCAATCAATCTAATCCAATTAATTAATCTTTAATTAATGACCATCCAATGTTCAAACAACGATTTGATTTGCGCGAGTCCAACTCGTTTAAGAATAAGTACTCAAAGTAAGAATTCTCGAATTATATCAAACTACAATATTAAATCCAATTTAATTTGTATTCAATACTAATTCTTTATTTAATTCCAAATTAAATAATTACACTTTTTAAATGCGCCTTTACGACTTAGATTCTAAATCTAATCTTAATGGGTCTCAAAGCCCAATTAACATCTAATGTCAATCTAATTAAAGTCCAATGGGCTTTTAATTAATTCATAAGGCATGGACTTTGGCAACCAAAGCCCAATAAGGAATTACCCTTTGCCAAAATCAATTTAGGCCCATTAGGCCCAATTAAAATTTTTAAAGGCCCAATAATCATATTTGGACTTTATGAAAATGGTTTTAGGCCCAATTGGATCCAACCAACTATCCTAAACCAAACTTGGCTCAACCAAGCCCATTAAGCCCAAATACAACATTTTTAGCCCAATTCCAAATTAAGCCCAATTAATTTAATCACAATATTCCAATATCACAATTATTTAATAAAGTGTATTAGCCATAATTAATTAGTTAAATTAATATTTCCAAAACACCAATTACACTAATTAATAATGCTTTAATAATCAACTTATGTCCAACACAAATTGAAGCAAAATCAATTCCAACATGCTTCCTATAGCTCACGGCAATGATGGATTTTTTTCATCAATTTTGATTTCAATCCAATTAAATCACAAATCAATTCATCCATCATTTTAAACACATCCAATGGTCTAAAATTCAAAATCACCAAGAGATCTTAGGGCATCATATTCGGCCAAGGCATACAATTTGGGGAAAATTAATCCTATCAATTTTTCACAATTCCAACAATGTACAAATCCAATTTAACATATCCAACCTCAACCAAATCATCAATTTGAAGAAATCATGCTCAAATCACAAAATCCCAAATTAAAGTTTAAGAACCCTAAATTCAATTTCATGCTCAATTATGGCTCTGATACCATTGATAGGTTTTCTAGGTCAAACCAAGATCAATTAAGCAAGAAATCATGCGAATACAACAAAGTAAGAATGCGGAAAATACTCACTTTGATCGGATTTTGGATGCGTTGAACACAAAAATTTTGCTCCATGGAAGTTGCGGCCAAGCTCCTCCTTTGGGGATGAAATCCAAGCTCCAAGCTTTGTTGTTGATTCCAAGCTCAAGGATTGGTTTCCCTATCACCTTATATGATTCTTTGAATGTGCTAACAACTAGAAAATTTTGCAACAAAATTTTCTTCTTCTTCCTCCTTTGTTTCGGCCAAGCCAAGTTTTGGAGAGAAATTGGAGAGTTGGGCGTGAATGGTGAGAGAGAGAATAAGTGTCAATGACTTGTGTATATGATTTCTAAAATCAAAAAATAAAAGATATACCAAATATCTAATATTTTGTAAAAAGTCAATCAATTTAACTTTGAGTGTAAAACAAGTTTCCATCATTTCCTACATCAACTGCCATCACCAAAAAGGTGAATGAATGACTAGTGATGTGACTTGATGTGACTTGTGGGCCCCACTTGAATTCAAAATCCGAGTGGGCCCTCAAACACTCCCGGGCTTGGGTTCGCTGATTCCTAATTAACGAATTTTCCGTTGCAACGTAATTAAATCAAATTTAATTAAATATTATGCCTAGCAAAATTACTATTCACGTCGCTTGCGAATTAATTCTAAATTAATTCGTTTGCCCGAATTAAAATCCAATTTTAATTCCGCGTCGAAATCTAATTTTGTTTAATATATCGAATGTATTATTTTATCGATTAATTCCAAATTAATCGTTCTCTCACTTCAAATAGTATTTTATCCTAGATAAAATCTCTCCGTAATTAATCCTGGATTAATTATGTTTGAATCATACGTCATCAGTGAATCTTCGGGAAGCGACCCATGAGATCCCTGGATATGTTGGCAGTAAATCCGATCGTCGGACTATCCGAACACGTACGTACCTCGTACTACATTTTTACCGATTTACAAGACATGGTTGGCTTCTAGCGAAACACCGTGCCTACCAAATTCTCCAGAAATATTCTTAAAGGAATATATAATATATGTCAGGCGTAGTATACGTAGTATTGCGTTACGATCCAGTATCGAATGTCACATGGTAGGCCTGGGGCTGGAATTGTGTCTGCCCCGTACGAAGCATATATCAGATCTCTGGTAACTAGTCTCTATAATCGGATAAACATGACCTAGTCATATTATCCGATGACTGCAGTACTAAAAAGTACTAGTTCTGTATCCTACGTGATCATCATCTCCATATGACTGAAGTGATACTTCCATCTTGACATCACCCCCAATACACTACGATTCTCAACACACCCAGAAGAGGCGTACACAGAACCTGTTAAAGTCTCGGACGACCAAAACCAAAGTATACTGATTGTCGCAAGTATTAGTAATGCAAGTCTCAGGTTAAGACCAAATACACCTATCCCGATTCGGACTTCCATAGACACATAGTCATACTACCAATGGAATTCCGAGGGGTCTATCACCCTGATTCGGACTTCCATAGACACATAGTCATACTACCAATGGAATTCTGAGGGGTTTATCCAGAGCGGAGCTGTTTCCGTACCATCGTTAAACACAACCTCTTATTACACTTGCATAAATATTCAATACTTAAATATATGAGAATTATATCGTTATGCTCCCACAACGCGCATATGAGGAGAGATGCGGCATGGAACAGAGCCAAGCCATTATGAAACCTAAACCCTTGGTTTCACTTTATCAAGCTTCAAAACTCTCCAACCTCTGTTTCATCCTATCAAGCCTATCTCTAGCATCATCCATGCCATCAGCCAGTCTAGCCAAAATGGCACCAATCTCATTCACTGTGTCACGACACATCTCCTTACTTCGCTGCCCTTTCTTCCGAACAACAGGGTTCCCATCACGACCCTTATTCTCTTCGTTTACTACTTCAGACATCATCTTTACTCACAATAATCCTTAGTTCCCAAGAAAATAAGCCCAAAAAAGTGAGTAGGAAGTAGTGTATTACCTTGCCTATTTCGCCTCCAAAATCAGTGCAACCAATTTGCAACAACTCCAAATTCGACCTCACACTCATACATTAGTAGAAATTGCAAAGAGAATATGAATGAATACTTCTTCTCATCACTTTCTATGAGGCTTTGTTTATATATACATTAAGTAAACTAACAATTGTGACCTTTGCACATAGAGAAAAAGATGTACAAAGAGCTCTTCTATTCTCTCAATATATTAAGCCCTTTTGTTTGGGCTACTTATGCACAAAAACTAAATTTTTCATTCTACAGAGAACAAAAAAAAAAAAGGTAAGTAGGGACCCCTCTCTCTCCCCCTATAATTTATCTGCAATTATAATTTGGTAAGCTGTACTTTCGTGTGATTGAAAATGAATGCAATGTTGCGTTTCATGAAGACCATTGATCTGGTACTGTGAGAAAATAGCTTGTCATCGCTTTCCGGAATCTTTTCTTGTATTGTTTTGGGAGAAATGATCGTAGGGGAAGCATTCTTTGGACCTCCAAGGATACCACTTGCCTTAACCCATGTTTCCAAATGCTTGTCCCATGTATATTGTCTCATGAAATCAATGATCCCTAATACCAGCTCCTTCCGCTCCTCGTCCACCCCAACCAGCAATGAGTAGTCCATAACATCAGCAGACTGCATATGCACGTAAGAAAAAGAAACAAGAAAAAATAAATCATAAATGAAAAAAATAAAAAGGCATTTAAGGAACTGCAAAAACTTTCAACCTTTCAGTTTGGTTTAAATCATAAGATGATTCTAAATCTTGGTTGATTACAGTTAAACCTTACAATGCCTATAATTTAAAGTGCCTGTATTAATATGAGCAACAGCAAGCATTTTCATGGCACTGTTAATTAACCTTTAACAAAAAGCTTTAAAATAATTAAATTATTGTTTAATTATTTAATTATTTCATAAGAAAAAGAAACAGTGAATAGTTGATCATAAGCAATAACTAACAACTGCAAGTAGCATGAATGATTAAGCATCTCCATTCAGATTATTGTTTTTTTTTTTTAAATTTAAAGAAGGTTCAAGTCTCTTCGTTAAATAATATAGCCTCACCCCACCCAAACCCAAATTAAATATATCCCCTAAGACTTGAAACTGTGACCTCTTGTTTCCACTTTAAGAGTTGAGCCAACTAGACTAGACTATCCTTTAGGGATCATTCATATTATTGTTGTATTTACTAATATCTAAAATAAGTTACAAGCTTAATTGTTGATAACATTACACATGCCAGGCTGGAGGTTACTAAGAACAGGCATGTAAAACACAACAGACAAAATTCTTAAAGGGAACTTCAGGCCAAATTCTAGGACCAGTATGCAACTATGCATAGATTCAATTGATAAGATGCTAAAAGGAAAACATACCGCCAAAAATGATGTGTCATTCCATATGGCTCTCTCTAGGCTCTCTTTGCCTTGCTTCCAAGAAATATGGGTTCTGTTCGTAGATTTTCTAAAAGATTCAAATCCAACAGTACCTTGTTTGTTCCTGTAGTATCTGGATTGTATCGGGACCTCGCAGAGCCCTTAAGATCATAGACCCTTGAGATACTTCTCCTGAAAAAGAGGTTCTCCATTACCATCAAGTCCATTTTTGTTTCCTTGCCACCTTTCAAGTGTTTTACAGAGACCTGCCACCAAATTAAGTAAGAATTATAACTTGTGAGATCTTATATATTTCACCCCAACCCCCAACATGAATGTGGCTGTGTGCATGGATATATAGACAAATCAAAGAAAAGGCCTAACCTGATAAATACCAAGAATTTTAGCAAGGCAAGTTGGACTGCGGGAATTAAGGGAATCAGTCAAGTATTTAAAGTATTCTGGTGCAAATTCCTCGAAGGATTCCAACTCAGTCTTTTTGACTTGTTTTATAATAAATCTCTCATCCAATGACTTGGCAAAATAGACATTGCTTTTCCCCCCTTGTGCACTCCATTTCTGACTGCGGCTCAAGGAACGCACAAAATCCACTCCACTAGGACAGCATTTCTTTCTAAGAGAGTCAAACTGCTTCGCAAAAAACAGGTGACAGAAAACTTCACTTTTCCACCAGCGCTTGAAGACTCATCACTGAAAGAAATTGATAGATGTGGTGACTTTTTGAGATCTGTAAACAAATTACCTACAGATGATGAAGCGTCTTCAGATCCGTAACTGCCATAGTGGATATAATCCAAGTTCAGAGAGCCAAACGACTGCCAGGTTGAAAAGGTGGAAACTGCAGACCCTTCTTTGTGAATTTCACCAGCACTCCAACGTCCATTATGCTCATACAACTTATCAGCAACCCAGTCCTCATATTCCTTGGTACTAAGAGCATAAGTTATGACACTGGTAGGATCATCGTCAAAAACAGCTATAACTACATCATTATTGCTTCTTTGAGGAAGCAAGAACCGAGCCCCTTCAGCCATACGAGAAGCAGAGGAGATAAATGAGGGCGTGGAGCTTAGTGTCAAATTTACCTTCTGTTCCTCCAATAGCAATAGTTGGGAGTAAGTCATTGCATCGGAAACGGGATCTCTTACCATACTCCTGTAATCTCCAGAAGCATGAAAGGATCTAGTTGATGACAAATGCAATGAAGAAGTGGGCAACCCTCTCGCCATTTTTTCCTGGAATCTTAATGCGGAATCGAACGAGTGAACCCTAGCCGGCAAAGTTAGACTTTTAAATGGAAGTTTATCGATTTTACCTATCTGCCCGACAAAACCAGCTTGGGGGCCATCATTCTGAGACTGAGATGTAAGTGGAGCTACTTGATGAGTACCTGTCCATGCAGAATCTATTCTCTCAGACAGAGTGGATGTAATTTCCCCATCTGAATGTACATCCTCCTCTATGTTATGAAAGAATGAGGTTAACTTGAAGTTCTCTGAACCAAAAGATTCCGAGGTTGGTAAATTAAGCTCCACTTCCTGCTGCAAGTGTAAATCAGTTGCAGGAGACTCTTGTGATTCTAAAGATCCAGACACTTTTTCCTCATGATCACAGTCAAGCTTACTGTCCTTACAATACAAATCAGTTCTTGACTCGATCAGTTGGGCATAAGATGCATTTCCTTGTGTTGCTTTGGCAATAGAACCTTTTTTAAGGATACAGTTCAATGAATAAAGCTGACGATCCCAGGTATGTGCACCAATGAGAAGGGCACCCCTCAACCGGTTTAGTTCTAGAATGTCCAGAGCTGTCTGACCCGGTTCTGAAGTTTCCATGACTACTGGTTGTAGCAAACCCTGTGTTTGCAGGGAGAGTAATTAGAACAGACAAACTCACTAGTTTATTGTATAAAATATTAATGAGAATTTGATTTTCTGCATGCAGTTTCGAAGGTTCTCTGGAATGAAAATTAGTAACAGAAAAGAATTAATGGACTAATGCAGGAAGTATGCTTACTATGTAATCATCCCTCTCTCTTTTTAGCTGATCTTTCAGTTCCAAGACGTGGCTCATCAAATCAGTTGTATCTGACATTTCAGATCCAACGGAATTACTTCTCTGTTCCATGCCTTCAAGTACATCAGATATCTCAGCATACAAGGTTTCCATCTTAACCATAAGCTGTTGAAAGGAAAGAATGTCAATTAGCTAGTATGCTAGACACTAAAAAGCATGCCAAAATTAATAGTAATTTTCAGTGATTAGCATTTAGTTCAACGTCCAGCATGAGCCTAACGCAGTCATGAAAAAACAATCCCAAACTCAGGCAATCACCTCTTCTGCCTCTTTTCTTATCCACTCCTGTTGCACGAAGCCATTGAATTCGAGTACTAAAGGGGGTAAATGGACAGAAATAATATCTATAGGAGAGTAGCGGAAGAATGCAATCATGCTCCCAAACCTGTCAAATAAAGTATTTCAGTAATCACCAACAAGACACTAAAAAATTGTTTTTTCTTAGCAGCATTTACCCATAGTAACGTAAGCAGTCTCTCTGTAAGGAATGACCACAGCTTGCAACACGGTTGGCAGTTGCATGGTTTGAAAAGCTAAGTTCCAAGAACTTTCCAAAAGAAAGTCCCCAGGCAGCATCTGACATTACCACTCTACGAGTTGCTGGAGGGACTCCATCTGTATGAGCACACCTTAGGCATCTGTGCCACATCCATATCTTGCCATCTCGTTCCCCGGGTAACCTTACAGAGGAAAGACATTTAACATTAATTGTCAGATTCCCCTGATGATGGGTATAACATAGGACATGAGCTTCAGCTGACTCATTACAAGATCGACAACAAGATGTCTGGCAAACAAACAAAAAATCCTATCAGTTCATAAGATCCCACAACAAACAAGGAAATAAACCAAAATTTAAAAGAAAACCTGAAATGCATTACCTGATCAAACAAGTCATCATGCAGGTATCTCCCAAGTGGCTTATCAAAAGAACCATAGAACTTTATGCGCAGGAGCCGAGAGCGTTCACATACATTTCCTTTAAGCACACAACGGCTTGAAAATGACACCAATATGCTCTCGTTAGTGTCAGCAGCTGAGAAGTATTCACTGGATGCTTCAGCTTCATTAACCCATTCAAATTTCATCAACTCATGACTCGACCCAAGCTGCCTCTCCTCTTGACCCAAGATTTCTTCCAATTCTGGTTGCAAAGCATCGAAAGAATCGACTATGGGCTCCTTCAAATCCTTACATTCATTAAAAGAATGAAAATCCAAACCCATATCAGGTTCTAAATTATCATTGCAGGCATCAGTGGGTCCATCTCCACACCTACGATCCAAGAAAACAGGAACAGAAGAAACAAAACTATGATCAAGATGCCCAGACAATGATTCCAATTTTCCATGCTCCAGTCTGAGACTCACAGATACATCATCTCGGGTAGAGTCATCAGCTACATCTTGGTAATAGGTGGCAACCTTGGAACTGGGGATAGCAGAAACGGCATTATCAGCCATAACCCTCTCTGGATTAGATATAGAATGGCTCAACCTCATTTTAGGCAGAGTAGCACCCTCATCAGCAAGGAAAGAAATTTCAAGGGATAAGTGATAGGCTGCAAATACTGCATACTGAACAATGTGTTTAACTCTCTTCAATTCATCCCGACATTTACCCCTCAGAAGGACCTAGAAAGAGATCCACAACAATCGGATATGAGACAACCAAATTCTGAAAAATCTTTATACATTCAACAATAAAATCTTACACTCACATAAAGAAGCAAAATGTTTGTATAATGTGGGTTAAAATAAAAGGCGAACAAATGCTACTCTGGCATTATTGAAAAAGAGAGAGATATTCAGGGAATGTAGCTATATCCCAAAACAGCAAAGAAGATGAATATTTGTTCCAGTGATGGTCTATGTAGTTAAAGAGGCTGCAAATATTGTACCAAATAATCTCCAAAATTCAAAACCAACAATAAAAAATGACAAATTTGAATATAAAAATACTACCGTGCAAGCTAAACGCCTAGGACACCCTTCAAAATACATCAATGTTTTTGATGGCTTCTTGTTGAATTGGTTGGATATCTCATGTTCTTCGGAAACTTTTTCTAACTTGAACAGGTCACAGTGTCCTAGTCGTGTTGTGGAAACATTATCAATTGATGGAGTTATAAGAGCACCCGTACACCGGGCTATCCGCTCCAGTAATGGCCTTTTCACATTGAGCACTAATGAAATTTCTTTGCTAGGAGTAAATCTTGGGCATATGATGAAACACTTTTTTCCACCAGCAGAACATTTGGGCGAAGGGCCTCTATCTTTGAAACTACCATCTTGAGATGATCATTCTCCTACTCCAGGGAAGAAAAAGAATAAAAGTTAAAAAGTTACAAACTTCACTGGATAAATTTAATCTATTTGTATAATTAAACAAAAGCTCCGAAAAAGAAAGAAGAAAAAAACCTGTTGCAGTAATGTATTAAAAGATGCCAACTGATTTGGATCTCTCTGATATTCGAGTGCTCCTCCTAAAATAAGTAATCTCAGATTTTTGTATTGCGATGTCATGCGCTTGTGCTTTATATTTTTTGTACAAACTACTCCCTTAATGAACGTGCTGCAAAAAAAAAAAAAAAAAATTTGAAAATACGAAGAAAAAAATTAAAACTTTCTTAAGGTGGCATGAACCCATACGATCAGAGGATTTGCAGAACTAGGAAAAGAAATACCTGAAAGAAACAAAACATATTATACCTCTCATTTGGACTTCCTGTTGCTATACATTTGACCTTTACATAATCACTGGGATCCATACTGCCTCCTCTGCTAGTATCTGGTTTCACAAAATTTGCAGCCTGCCAAGCTATAGTTGTAACTATCCCAAGCCAATTCTCATCACCATCCTCTTTCCTCAGTTTGATACCCTCAGCTCGTAACAGCTCCGAGACAAGAGCCCTAAAATGCCCCTGTACCACAGCTCTAAGAGGCTCTTTATTACCCTGATTCTGCTTCTCGATCGCTGGAAACATACTAGAAAGACTACTACTGGAAAAGAACATGGCACTTGAGTCCCCAATATCATCATCATCATCATCAAATGAAAAGAAATTACTTTCCGCTTCATCATTTTCACCATCAGGTGGTGGAGGATGCCAGATCAGACCATTATTTTCAAAATCTAATGGCTTTTGTGACTGATCATCTTGGTTCCGAACAATTGATTGATCATCAGAGAAATCATCAGTAATCTCTGGATCCTCACTCCCCGTCACAGGCCTTTTTAAAAGAACCATGCTTTCTCGATTGAATGGACAGTCATTCTGAGAGAACGGGCTACCCACTTGCCCATGCTGTATAGAATGCCCAGCTCTATAAGTAAAATTGTTCCTAGAGGGGCTGTCAGAGGGAATTGATCCCACTGACTTAAAATTGTAAAACTCACGTCGGGCACTGATACTACTTGAATCTATATCTGAAATACCCTGATAATACTCACTAGATGGACTAAAAAGTGCTTCCCAGAATCCTCTGCCTCTTCTTTGTCACTCCTGCATTAATAGATAAATACACGATTAAACATTCATCAGCAAACAAGGAGAAACAATGTAAACTCAATATAATATAGGCTGTCTTCCATTATAAAGCATTAAACTTATTGGTTGCCATTCTAATGCATTGCTACCACCATACAAATAGGAGATTACCTGCTGGGAGAGCGACAAACAGATACTGGAGGTGGGTGAGCACTAAATGATGTCATACTCTGGCTCCGGCTGGTCTCTGCATCGGAATAGTATCCACAATCTTGGGATTCAAGATAGTGAACAAGATGATCACTCTGACCAATTCACTTTTCCGAGAATAATCAGTTTTCTCAGTACTAAAACTCAGAGATGGTGGCTCAGGGCTTTCTCGGAGGAAGAAACAAAAGGATGCACTTTCTCACCATACTTCCTCCAGCATACAATAATCCCATCGCAAAACTTGCAAGACTTGGTACTCTCCTATCATTTCTTTGATTGCATCTCCCACATAACCAACAACTGCAACTTTGGCAAAGGTAACCATTACAAGATTCACTGAACTTTGCCTTGCACTCGCAACACATTTTGCAACCGTTCTCAGGCATTCAAAGTTCCCGGGCACAGACTATAAATTACGCTCCCCCAAGAAATCCAAGACCTAACCTTTTCTATCAGATCTAGTAGTGAACTATCAGGTATTCCCATAGAACAACAAAAACCCAACAAATTGTATAACCAACTCTCCTCCTCCTCCTCCTCCTAAATACAATATTTCTTTTTCTTTTCAAAGGCAACAAAAAATCTACCTTTTTTTTTTTTACTCAAATCTTGTATAATGGTAAAACAAATTAAAACATAACAAATCCCACAACAAAAATAGTGGATGATTTGGGTATGTTTTAATGGGGTTACAATCGATTTTGTTTTTTTTTTCACTTCCCCTTTTTTTAAAACTAAAATGGTGTAAAAAAGAAATAAAAATCCTCCAAAGATTCCCAAAATATAATCACAGGAGGAAGAAATCAACACACGCAATAACATAAACAAAGATTCACAAATCAAAAATTATTTACCCAAATCTTACAACATCAAGATTTTTCAAACAACACGAATAAATATTTATAAAGACAAAACCCATAAATAAAATCCTTAACTGATCCCAAATTCATCAATAATGCATCCAAATATCGATTCTATCATATTAAAAAAACACCCACACACACAACACCAAGATAACCCTAAAACTTAAATCTTTCTTCCCTTATAAATAAACCCCACTTGAAAAAAAAAATCAACAAAAACAAGTTAAGTGTCAATAATTAAATGAAATTAAATGCGAGGCAAAATGAGGATTAAAAGCAGAAAAAGAAATAGAACGGAAAAATCAGCTGCTCGCATAACAAACAAAACCAACATAATATTTTTTAATTTTAATAATAATAATATTTCATTATTATTAGCTCTCCTCCTGCTGCTTCTATTCTTCTTCTTTGTTATGGCTCAATTAATGTTAATGCTTTCCTTTATTTGTTTTTCTTTCTTGTTCTTAAATATATATACTTAAATTCATTATCAAGAAATGAAAAGAAAAGCACGCTTTCTGTTTCTTTAATTTTTACTTTTTTCTTTCCTTTGGTTGCATGATAGGTTTGGTTAGATTCTTTTATCCACTTGCTGGACTAGTAACAGTTTACGTATCTTTAACTGTTTCTTGATTACGGATTAGGGTTTGCTTACTCGATAATACTACCGTTATTACTTCTTTTAAACGTTGATTGTCATTGGTTTTTAAGTAATTTTATTTAACTTCACACTTGAGTTTTGAATTTTTAATAGAGATCAGAGAATGAAAAATGAATTTAAACTTTATCAACCATAAAAAAAAAAAAAAAATAAAAAATAAAAATAAAAAGTTTATCGTTTAAAAAAATTATAAATCCATTATTTTTTATTGGTGATTTTATTTTATATTGTATCATTATTAATTCATTAATATAATTTAAAATATAAATATATAAATATTTCTATTAAAATTATTATGAAATTTATTAATTTATTAATAGATCAAAATAAACTGTAAAAACAATCAATTTTCCTAAAATAATTTTAAAAAATACAACTCAAAATTTATAGAGAATATATGAGAGAAGTAGATTTGATGAATTTTTTTAGCTGTTTTTTTTTATTTTATCTTTTAATTAATACTTTTTTGTCAATTAAGTTTTTTGAGAGGGGGATATTTTAAATATTGTATTCCCAATCTAACATGTCATCATGTCAAATATTATGAAAGGTTTTTTAAATTAATTAACAAAAAATATTAATTAACATCACTCAAATAAATTTTTTAAACGGCTAAAAGAAAAGAAAATTAAATCGTCTTCTCTTGTATATTCTCTATAGAATTTTGAGCTTTATTTTTATAAAATTGATTTTTTAAATACCAATTATTGATTTATTAATAAATTTTATTTGTAATTTTATTTTATTCGTTCATTATATTATTTTACTTAAATTAAACATGGAATCATTTAAATAAAATTAGACTAAAATGCAATTAAAATATATTTAATAAGATAATTAAATAATATAATATACTATAAAAATATTAGGTTTAATAATAATTATGTATAAAAATATAATTATATTATATTATATTTATATAAATGTAATTATTTTTAATGAATTAATAATAATGTAAAAATACTAATTATTTAGCATCTAGGAATATCATCTTGAATTTTTGACGTAAGAGGATGTTGGAGTATTTTAAAATTAGGGGGATGAGCTGTAAATGCATAGATATTAGGGTGAAAAATGATTATCACCCATGTTTCCATAATCGGATCGCCCTGTTCAACGGTTAAATCGACAACCAGCCATGAGTTTGATCTGACAAAATGTAAAAAATCAGTCTGATAAAAAATCGGTCAAAACATGTAAATATCTGATTAGACTGGTCTAATTTTTAATTTTCTATATTTTTTAGCTTTTAATTAAATAATATTATTTATTACGTAAGCCAGTTTTATTATTTTTTGAACACGATTCAACCGATCGAATTAGTAACCCATTAAACCGTTTACATAATCGATTCTATCCCCGATTCGGTTATGAAAACATTGATTATCACCCATCTTTAAAATGGGTAACAAACAAACCCATAACCTTTTATGGTTTTACAAATAAAATATAAGTTCTCAGTTTGTATTAAATAGCTCCTTAAATGATAGAATTGGCAATCAGTCGAATTAGACTATTATTTGCCAATCTCAATTTCAATTCGATTATATACTTAGGACTGAATTTTTTTCGTGGATCTCTACTAGAATTAAAAAATAATATTATCATTTGAAAGGAATCAAAAGCTACATTAATCTGGCTATTAAATAAAACACCATATTTTTCCATATAGCCTACTAGACCCGGTCACGATTACAGACCGGAACTGTAACTGAATTGTTCACCACCGATTTGGTTACAGTTAAATGTAATTTAGAATCTCATAACCAGCGGTTCCAACGGTTTCAAACCGGAATTGTAAGGTTCCGGTTTGGAACAAGATCGATTACCGGAACCATAAGGTTCATATTTGGAACCGAGGGATTCAAATTTGAACTCCATTTCTCCTTGTCCAACAGGAAAATGGGGCATTAATTAAATTTTTTTATTTTTAAAACAAAAAATCAAAAATAAGAAAATCAAAAATTACCCTTCATAACAACTATAATTTGAGGGTATTTTTGGAATAGTCAAATTATCAAAAAAAAATATAAATACTCCTTTAAACCAATTTCTAAACTCACTCAATTTCTCTCAATTCTATTAATCTCTATATTCTTAATTCTTTCAATCTCTCATTTCTAAATTCTCAATCTCATTATCAATATCTCAAATTCTCTATTCTTTAAAAAAAATGATAAGGTCATCACAAAATATTGATGTTCCATCCATGAATGAAGAAGGGGAGCAATTCCCTACTCAAGAAAGCAACATCTCCACCAGACGAGCTCCTCAAGTCAAGACCCAAGGGTCTGATATATTCACAAAATATTTTCATACAATAGTAAATATACTAGTGAGGAGAATGATGTATGCAATTATTTGATGGGTTTTTAAGGGGGAATATCGGTAACGCAGCGGAATAGTGGAAAATCAAAATTTTCCGATTTCAAATTTTTTTTCTTGGATCAATTAAATAAACTTATTTATTTAATTATCCAATTATCAAATTCTGAAAAATTACACAAGAGATCAAATTTCTTGGTAATTACCGAATTGCCCCAAAACTTTGTAAATTGATTTTTAGCCCAAAAATTATCAAATATAATTTTGGATGATTCTATATCATTTATAAAATGTTTTTCAACAAATCTAATGCATCAAAATAAGATTTCACACAAATCCCTAATTTTTAAGCTAATGCCGTGAGCCACCCAAAATTTTTAATTAATTGTAATTTGGTCCATTTAGTTCAAAACATGCCAAGATCAAATCCAATCAACCTAAAATTTTACATGCATCATATTCATACCATAATACATCACATATATGAAAAACCTCAAATTTGGAGTGGGTTATGAACCCTAATTTTTCAATTTCATCAAATTGTCCAATTTCACCAAATTTACAAAATTCAACACTTTAATCCATTCAATACTTCACCAATCTAGCCTCACCACTTTGAAACAACTCTAGAACAATTCTAGGTCACCAAGGAGTGGCTTACCAACTCTAGAATGGCAACTTGATTTTCTAAAAAATCAAAAGTAAAGCTTTGAAACCATTTCAAGCTTACTTACATGCATCAACTTTCATTCAAGTTCACAACCATAAAACACAAACTATAAGAGTAGAGATAACATCAAAGCATCACAAAATGAAGGTAAGCATGTTAGACATATTTCATGTTGAAGACATTAAAGAAAGACTTACAAAAACAAGCTTTTTCAAGCTTTTTCCCTTAGCCTTCAAACTTTGCTCTCAACTCTCTTTTATGTTTATTTTTGTTTCAAATGAACTTGTTAAACCCTAAAAGATGAAACAAAACAATATAATTTACAGGTGGGTAAATTATGGACGACCACAGATAAACTAGTTGAATCATACAGGTCGAGGTCATTGCATACGTATAATCTCTCCGTCACAGGTATCCAGATAATACCAGAGATATAGATGTAAACGTCAAATCTCTATAGGTATTATCATGTCGACGTATCTATTAGCAATCTCTAAATAACATTCGGAACTTACTTCCGAAGTATACTGTGGCCACAGATTTAACAGACTGCTAATCATATATGGACTATCTATGCTCTGTATACAGAACTGACAGATTCTATCTTGATACACACAGGATATCCTGAGGATCGGTCTACATCCAACGAACAGGCGGAGGTGTGATCTAAATAGATCGGTGACGTGACTGCCATCTAAGTGTGGAGGATATCTCATACATCCACAGTGGTATCTCAAGTCGAAGGACCACTATGCTACTCACCCGAGAAGATTTTTATTGACGTTGGTGTACCATCCATTAAGAATCTTCGGTGAGTCGTTCAATGTTTATCCACTATAAACACCTACACTTCTATACGAGTCTCCCAAAACTCATGGTTCATTAGGATAAACCATCAGACCAAGTCTCGATATACGACATGTACTGGTCTCAACGGATTTGACTAACCGACCCGTGTTAGTAAATCTTGACCAGGAACTATGTTTGATAATATACATTTAGCAGTGACACTTCCCAATGTCAATTACAAACTACCTTTGTAACCGTGTATTGTATTATATATTATCGGGCCTTTGTCTAATATATACATATCATTAAACCACATTTAGTTTCAATCTAATCGTAATTAGATCGAATACGTATATAAAAGCAGAGGTGCAACCATAAATTAGTAATATTATGGAAAAATGAATTGATCGTATTCATGAATCAGACATAAATACGATGAGGATTGGCGCTCTGAGCACCAACCCCAACATTATTGTGGAGCAATGTATAAACATAACAGTGGGTACAGAAACTTGACAACCCACATTAGGAAACATCATCCAACTGAGTGGGGATCGAAAAATCCAACAACAAATATGGAGGTACACTTCTGGTCCTGGACATGATTCTTCATCTTCTAATATTTAATTATTCAATTATCATACCCTAGTATCCTATGATGCGACCGGCATGTGAAGACGTAGCCATCTCCATAAGCCTCATGCATGCAACCTGACGTGAACTGTTTGCTGGCTTATATTTACCTTATTCTTACATGCATATCTCATCAACTAAATACAAATATGCTTCATTACACATGGACTACTCAACATATAACCATACCAAACCACCCCAAACTCATGGCTAAAGCCATCCTAAACCCGATGTGGTTAATCCAGCTTAAACCTTGCATGATTACTACACATGGATGAATCTCATCATTTGACTCATCATTTGATGTAAACATGCATAACTAAAATATATTAACGCATGAATTAACTTGATACATGCAACATGCTGACTATAACACGAATTACATGTCTTATTAACACACCTCACATGACATGCATGATACCACGCTCAACTAATGGGCCTTGACTCTGCGCATCTAAAGACTTGGCCCTAATGACTGCAACTGCTCGTTCATCACCTCAAAGCATCGTCCTCCAAATGCATTAAGACCTACACATAAAACTGAAAATGAAATAAGTAAGTCGAACGATCGACTTAGTGAGTAAACGTATAATATATCATAAAATATTATGATACAATAAACATAAATAATTGTAAAGTTACGTTAAACTTGAATCTTAAGTCCTACGTAACTGTATACTAATTTATCTTTAACATATTTGAGAACCTGTACATAACTGTAAACTAACACGTGGTGACATGAGAACTACATACAACTGAAACATGTCATGACTCTGAAACCACGACATGAACTTTATATGTCAATATGAAACTGAAAATTGTAACCCTGACTTGTAAACGTCAACTTGAAAACGTAACAAGTCTGAGAGCTACTTTAACTGGAAACATAAAAACACAACTGCGAACTATAAACATACTTTGTCTGTAAAACATAAACTCAACTGGAAACTGTACATTATACTGTAAACTATTTCTCTTTACTGAAAACTATATTCCTTTTTCTAGAATTTGTAAACATGACTGTAAACTGAAAACTTAAATTGTAATAATGAACTGAAATATGTAAACATGAACTGTAGTTGATAAACTTGAACTTAAAACTGTAAATGTGTTCTGAATATGTAAAACCTGGAAACACATATACAACGATAGGGATTGAGAAACACATATACGTATCGGGATTGGGCAATCGTCCCCGCGTACGCTTGAGTATGTCAAAATCATGAAATCATCATTAGTATTGTAACTTGGGGACGTGAAACCTACTTAACATGACCTAACACCACGTAAGCAGGGGAAGTCTAGTTGTAACTGTAATAGTCTAAGAGGGCTATAAAAATCATTAGACTTACTGAACTGAGCGTATCCGGATCGCTATACTGAGGGAACAATACTATGTTGGCATTTGAAACTAAATTGTAAAATTGTGTTGTATTATGTAAATTGTTATGTATTTTATAAACTGAACTTGAAAACATGATTCATTCATCGTGAAAATATATTATTGTAACTTGAAAATATGAAAATGTGACTGTAAGCTATAAAACGTAATCATGAGCTGCAAGTTGAATCGTGAACTGAAATCATAAACATATCTGAAACTGTATAACATAAACACGAGCTTGAAAACATAAGCATGAATTGAAAACATGGCGTGAACTGTAGAATGAAAACATGATCTGGATTGTAAACTGAAAACATAAACAGGAGACTACTATATTTAACAAAATAAATAACATTCATTCACAGGATTGATGTCCTAACACTGACATGCCTAAATTTCATTGAAGGAACTCCCGCGTGAAATCTATCATGTGTTCAAGTACGGTTAGCATACTCAAACATAACAAATCTAAACATGCTCATGAATGTCATGATATATGTATTCATGCTATCGTGATAGCCTAAGACGCTTATTTAACATATGAAGTTATGTTGAGCTAATGCTTAACTTGAGTTGAACCACTGACACTCCTAATTATGCTCATGACGTGACATGCTCATGACATGTTAGGGGTGTTGAGGGTTTTTGGGCGCGGGCGTGGCGAAAACGCTGTTCCGGTGAAATCGTAATTTTAAAACTTTTTAAATTACCGAATAAATTATTCAATATCCACTATGAATAATTTATTCATATTTCACCTAAACATATTTATTCGATATCAAATAACGACATAAATGGTTAAGAAACATCGCGAAACTTTTACGAAAAATGTTTTTCCGTAAAATGACATAAAAACGTATTTTTGACCGAACGTCAGCCCCAATAGTACTAGGGCAGTTCATGCGCTGCCCGAACAAATTCACTTTTTGGGCAGCCGTCACCCGATTGGCTTAAAAGTCACCCGGTAACGCCGTTTTTCGCTGTTTTCGCTTATTTCAACTCTGAAAACATTTCCGACAATTGTTCTAACACCCAAAACACATCCATTACATTTATATGACATCATTTTCATCACCATATGAACAGTATTTCCAGATCTGATCCAGAAACAAAAATATCAATTTTTACATGTTTAAAATCCAATTTTCCAACATTAATCTAATTAATCTTAACACCAACCAAAGTCACCACAAATGAACCACCCAAGAACAATTCTAGGTATTACAAGAGTGGTCATAACACTCTAGAATGGAAACTTATCATCAAATGACCAAATTGAATAAATATTACAATAATATTATTCAAAACAACTTCACACAAGCAATAAGCTTCCAATTCCATCCTCCAAAACCACCCCTTAATTTATAGAAAAGAAGAAATCATAGATCTCACTAGATCATCAAGAAACAAGAAACATAATTTCTAAGCTTAGAGATTTATAAAATTACCTTTATCCTCTAATTCTTTAGCTTTTTTTTCTTGATTTTCTTCATTTTCCACCGTGGATCATCAAGTATAATTTGAGAGCTATTAGGGTGAAGTTTTCGGCCATGGAGGAGTAAAAATGATGATGAAAACAAAATTTTCTATTTTAATCCATTTGGCCGATTTTAAAGGGTATTGTTGTCATTTTTGTAATTTAATTCCATTAAATTAATATTAAACTTTATGTTAGCAAGTCATATTTGCACACCTAAAATTTAATTAAAGCATGGCACATGTAACCAATTATAATTAAACATTTATAATAACTATTATGAAAAAATTTATCATTTAATTATTTAAATATTTAACATTTAAATATTAAAATATTTAATTAATATAATTGTTATACATGGGATATAGATAAGAACGTCAAATCCTTATGCATGTATATTAAAATACTTAATTAATATAATTGTTATTATATATGTATATTTATTTACATTAAATAACAAATACATATATTTATGGCATGTGTCAAAAATTCATTTGATAAATAATTAATATGTATCAAATCAAATTTTGTATCAAATACAAATACACATTAATTATTAATGACCAAAAATGCCCTTATGCATGTGTTTTCGTTTAACTGTTTAAACGATTCGAATTAACTCATTTAATCCGATGAAGTATTATGAATAATCTGTATTATTCATGACGTGTTGCCCAAGTGCTTAACAAGTACACTTCATATTATGGGACTCTCTAAGTTTAGGTTTATCCGTCACTAAATCCAATTTCATGTCCATAATTCACCCACTCATGAATTATGACGACCATATTATACATGGGATATAGATAAGAACGTCAAATCCTTTTGGTATAATATAGTCGACTTTAAAATTTACGATCTCTAAATAACACTCGAAACTTTCTTCCGAAGTTATACCACGGCCATGGATTTACTAGATCGTAAACACGTGCAGGATACTTATGCCATGTACATAGGATTGAAAGATTGTATCTTGATACGCACTGGATATCATGAGCATCAGTCTGTTAGGGATATGCCCTATACCCAACTTGTGGATGGGCTATATGTATATGTATTTGTAATATTTTCATTAATTAATAAAACGACAATCTTTATTATACGTGTCTTACATAAATTATATGAATCATCAAACACTGAAATAAAGCCATTGGAGTAATAAGATGATGGCTTCCACGCCTTATGATAATCATTACTCTCAAACGTACCTAGTCGTAGTTTTATGAATAATTTGGGCGTTCACAAAGCGGAGAGACTAGCATGATGATATGATCCGCCCTTAAGTGGGGTAGTCGATCTCATAGGCTACTAGCGGAGATCCGTCCGCTTGGTGTATCACATTGATGCATGAGTTGCTCATGTCCATCGAACTGACTACCGAAAGTTTTCACATGAAGTGTTTATCCCATGTGTCTGTGAGAACTTTCATGTATCGATTGTATAACTAGTCCTTAGACTTGAGGTCTTTACAGTCTTATGTGTGGATCAAATGACTTTGACATTCTCATTCCCTGGTTCAAAAGATCCGGTCATAAGGGTATGATTGGGTCATTTGTTGAAACACATGAAGTTTATAAAGATACAACAGAGAATAGTCACTCTCTCGGATAATATTTTCTTATAAGAGTAGTATTCCAGTTCGCGGGTTGATATGTGTGATCAGTGCTTGAGACTGTTGCCGCAGCAGAAGAATCGTGTGAGATTCTTGGGTTAGCACGATTCATGACACTATCAACATCATACCTTTGACTATATGGGTAGACACTTTCCATACCCTAGGTCAAACGGTGGGGATACAATGAGGCGAGGGACCGTATCATATGTAAATCGCGTACAAAATGGGTATATATCTTTCCTTCTCATTTGGGGGCCTTGACATGTTGCTAGATGTCAACCTTGGTCATTGAAATCGAACGACCATCTGATCGGAGGATAATTTATGTTCGATTAAATTATCACGATTCATTTCATGTCCAACTTGAGGGGAACCCAAAAGGTCACACACAACAAAGTTGAAATCAATGGTTAACAGTGCACAATACAAATTTAACAGCATATATGATTGCTGTAGGAATTTTTAATAAATGGTTCAATGTGTTTAATTATTGAACAGATCATTTATGAGGTTCCAAAGTGGCTTAGAGATTGGTGAATGATGATAGGGGCACTTTGGGAATTGGAAAATGAATAAGAAAATAAATAAATCTACGTTTTTTTTTATTTTTTTTATTTGTTTTGAATTCCAATTCGGCCCAAACTCTTATTATGGTTTTATAATCTCATTAAACCACTATATTAAGATCCAATGGCTAAGATTTAATTAGCATTTATCCCACATCAGATTCTTAATTAATTTTGTTGTCTTTGGAGCACCTATATAAACCCAAAGAATTCTTTACAAATTTTTACACCAAAACCTTTCATATATTGGGTTTATATAAGTGAGTAACTCTAAAGTTTAAGAGTAAGCCACTGATTTTTAGGATCCTTAAGTCTAATTGACTAGATGAATCTCAAGTTAAAAGTTTTGAGGTATTTGCCTAGGCTAGCACCAAGGGCAAAATACATGTGCACTCAAGGCGTAGTCTTGCCATTGAGTTTTGGCTTTGGTGTGTGCACCTTTGGAGGCCACACACTTGGGTGGCTCTTTGGAACGTGGAAGAGCTTGCTGAGTTCGAGAAAAGCTTGTAGATTGGAGGGATGACTGGAGGAGTCTTCGGTTCAAGTAAGTCTTTTTCTTTCTTTATTTTAATTAGAGTTCTTATGATAGTTAGCATGTTTTAGGTTATGTTCTTTGCATGTTTTATGAGTTTTATGAACTTAGAGATTTATTACCTTTAAGGCTAATAAATATAAATCACTTGTTTATAATAAAAGATATTATAAAAGATACAAGTGGGGTGAGACCAAGGCGTTAATAAAACTTTCCAAACTAAAGTTAATTTAACTGAAGGTATTACTAGAGTTAGATAATGATTTGGTTTATTCCTTCACTCACTATTTTTTTATAGCCAAAAGGAAAAGATGTGAAGACATATAGATAATCATTTACTCAAAGCTTACCTTAAAGCATATTTAAAGTGTTGGACTAATTGGAGGATCTATTGTTTATTCATGTCACCAAGGCAATAAGAGCCTAAGAGGTAAGGGTATTTAAGAGAGTTCGCTCCACCCTCCCTCTGGGGAATTTTCAATGGAGGAATCCATTTGACAGTTATTCACTTAAACTTGCTAAATCCTCAATAATAATTTAAGTCTAAAATTTACCTCCCATTGTAAAGTAAAGACCCAAAGGGCTTAAACCGTATTGGCAAGACTAGGCTTTACCAGACTGACCAATACCAATTTGTCCCTAAATTGTATTATTGACAATGGTTTGACTTTTCTGAGTCATAAGACGCAGTGACCCTTAGGCGTGGTCTTATAAATTAGTGGCAAAGATTGGGTGTCCACAAGGACTAGCATAAGCTATGACATGTTTGATTACCCAACCCAATGATCAAGGAATTGTGATTTATATCATAAATTGGTTGGGAACCTACCTAATTATCGTATTTTATAATGACTGGCCCTAGTCGGAGTTGTGAAATGATGATAATGGGATCCTTGCCCACAAGAAATCCATTATATTGGGGTTGATGCGATTTGCTTAAAATCTTAAAATAATTAAGTGGGAGCAACTTCATAATATTAAAAACCTATGTTATTATGAAACATTAATGAAAACATATTCCTAATTTTAACATTCTCTCTTAACAGGTGGGTTAAAATATTTCACAAACATTCAAATGGCAAACAGAATATCACGTCGTTCCATCCTTGATGAGCATAAACTCAAAGGGGACAACTACAATGATTGGTTTAGAAACCTTAAAATTGTCTTACGACAAGAAAAGATTTTATATGTTCTTGAAAGACCATTTCCCCCTGAACCCGCAGAAGATGCTGACCAAAATACATTTGATGCTTGGAAGAAACACGTCGATGATGATGAGCAAGCAGTTTGCATAATGCTTGGCTCTATGTCGGACGAACTTCAAAATACTCACGAAGATATGGATGCTCAAACCATCATCTTTCACTTGAAAAAGTTGTATGCAACTTCCGTTCATACCGTGAGATTCCAAGTGTCATGTGTCTTATTCCAAACAAGGTATAAGGAAGGATCTATTAGAGGACATGTGCTTAAGATGATTGGCCACATTGAAAAATTGGCCAACCTCGGGTTCATCATGGATAATGAGATATGTCACGATCTAATTCTTCAGTCCATACCAAAAGATTTCCCTAACTTTATTATGCAGTTTCATCTGTCTAATAAAAAAGCTATTTTAGCAGAATTGCACAATCTGATAAAGCAAACAGAGAATGACTTGAAACCGAAGCTTAAAACCTCCGACATGCTTACGGGTACGGACCTGAAGCCACGAGGCCCAAAGAAAAATAATGGCAATGACAAGGCTCCAGATCACCTAAAGCCCAATGGTAAGGTGGAGAAGAAAAAGGGAAATGGGAAATGTTTCTTTTGTGGAAAGAATGATCATTGGAAGAAAGACTGCAGATCCTTGAAATCAAATGAAGCTAGGGAAGCCCAAGAGGCCAATAAGCCCAATGCTTCAGGTATGTTGTACATGATTGAACTATATTCTCAAAACTTTGAACCTTCTACTTGGGTGCTTGATACCGATTATGGGACTCACTTGTGTAACAATGTGCAGGGCCTGAGAAACAGTAGGAGACTCCGTCATGGGGAGGTTGACTTATGCATGGGTAATGGAGCAAAACTGGTTGCATCGTGCGTGGGGACTTATTCATTAGTTTTGCCGAATGGTTTAGTTTTAGACTCAGAAGATTGTGTTTATGTACCTTCTCTAGTAAGGAACATCATTTCAATTTCTTCTTTATGTAATAAAGGCATTTCATGTCAAATAAGTTGTAATGAATGTTCTATTTATTTCAATGAAATAAAATATGGAGATGGTATTTTGAATAATGGTATCTATGTCTTACAAACCAAAGAATGTTCAACCTCTAATAAATACAACATTAACTCGAATAATCTCAATGAATCACTTCTATGGCACAGTCGCTTAAGTCATATCAATGAAACAAGATTAACTAAGCTACATAAGGATGGGTATTTCAGACCCTTCAAATATGAACCTTATGGAACTTGTGAGTCTTGTTTACTTGGTAAAATATCCAAATTACCCTTCAAATGTAAAGGACAGCGTGCAACAGAGACATTAGAACTCATACACTCTGATGTATGCGGACCAATGTCAGTCACCGCTAGAGGTTGATTCTCCTACTTCATTACCTTTATTGATGATCACTCGCGATATGGGTATGTGTACCTTATGCGGTACAAATCTGAAGCCTTTGAGAAATTCAAAGACTTCAAAGCTGAAGTAGAAAATCAGCTTAATAAAAGTATTAAGTCACTAAGGTCTGACCGAGGTGGTGAATACTTAAGCGACGCATTTCAAGATTACTTGAGAGAAAATAGCATTGTTTCCCAGTGGGCTCATCCGAGAACTCCACAGCATAATTGGGTCTCCGAAAGGATAAATCAGACATTATTAGATATGGTTTGATCAATGATGCCAGACATGTATCTACTTCTTTCATTTTGGGGTCTTGCTTTAGAAACTGCAACACTACTACTAAACCAAGTTCATTCCAAGACTGTTAGTCAAACACCATATGAGTTATTGTCTGGGAAACGTCATAGTCTTAGTTATCTAAGAGTTTGGGGATGTGACGCATATGTTAAGCTCACACAAACTAGCAAATTGGATGATAAGGCAGTTATGTCCTATCATCCAAATTATCTAAGGAGCAATGTCCACATACTCATTCAGATAGAGAGCGTATGAGTAGGATCCCTTATGCTTCAGCAATAGGATCGATCATGTATGCCATGCTATGTACAAGACCTGATGTCTCTTATGCTCTTAGCATAACGAGCAGGTATCAGGAAAATCCTAGTGAGCAACACTGGGCAGCTGTCAAAACAATGCTCAAGTATCTGAGAAGAACTAAGGATGTGTTCTTGACATACGGAGATTGTTCTGAGATGAAAGTCATTGGTTACTGTGATGCGAGCTTTCAGACCGATAGGGATGATAGTAGATCGCAAACAGGATATCTGTTTACTATGAATGACAGAGCTGTCAGTTGGAAAAGCTCAAAGCAGTCAACTACACCGGACTCCACCACTGAAGCCGAGTATATTACAGCATCTGAGGCAGCTAAAGAAGTAGTCTGGATAAAGAAGTTCATCACGGAGCTGGAAGTGCTTCCCGCGATAAAGAATGGCGTCACGATGTACTGTGACAACACGGGCGCCATTGCTCAATCAAAGGAACCAAGGTCCCACCAGAAATCCAAGAATGTACTCAGGCGATTTCATCTCATCAGGGAGATTATTGAGAGAAAATAAGTTATTATAGAGAAAATACCCACAGAAGATAATCTTGCAGATTCTCTGACTAAAGGGCTGACTCAACAAAAGCATGATAGGCACACCCGAGAGTATGGTGTCCAGATTCATACTAGTTGGCTATAGTGCAAGGGAGAGATTGTTAGGGATATCCCTTATACCCAACTTGTGGATGGGCAATATGTACATGTATTTGCAATATTTTCATTAATTAATAAAATGAAAATCTTTATTATACGTGTCTTACATAAATTATATGAATCATAACACACATTGTAATAAAACCCTTGGAGTAATAAGATGATGGTATCCATGCCTTATGAGAATCATTACTCTCAAACGTTCCTAGTCATAGTTTTGTGAATAATCTGGGCGTTCACAAAGCGGAGAGACTAACATGATGATATGATCCACCCTTAAGTGGGGTATCCGATCTCATAGGCTACTAGCGGAGATCCGTCTGCTTGGTGTATCACATGGATGCATGAGTTACTCGTGTCCATCATACTGACCGCCGAAAGTTTTCACATTGAGTGTTTATCCCATGTGTCTGTGAGAACTTCATGTATCGATTGTATAACTAGTCCTCAGACTTGAGGTCTTTACAATTTTATGTGTGGATCAAATGAATTTGACATTCTCCTTCCCCGGTTCAAAAGATCCGGTCATAAGGGTGTGATTGGGTCATTTTTTGAAACACATGAAGTCTGTAAAGAAACAATAGAGAATCGCCACTCTCTCGGATAATATTTTCTTATAAGAGTAGTATTCCAGTTCGCGGGTTGATATGTGTGATCAGTGCTTGAGACTGTGGCCGCAGCGGAAGAATCATGTGAGGTTCTTGGGTTAGCACGATTCATGACACTATCAACATCATACATTTGACTATATGGGTAGATACTTTCCATACCCTAGGTCAAACAGTGGGGATACAATGAGGCGAGAGACCGTATCATATGTAAATCACATACAGAATGGGTATATATCTTTCCTTCTCATTTGGGGGCCTTGGCATGTTGCTAGATGTCAACCTTGGTCATTGATATCGAACGACCATCTGATCGGAGGATAATTTATGTTCGATTAAACTATCACGATTCATTTCATGTCCAACTTGAAGGGAACCCAAATTGAGTCTGTCCAACAAATCCAATTGTTTTCCTTAACCATCATCATTCATATTCGTAGAACCCAAGTTCTACATCAATATGACTCAGATGCGATATAAATATTTTGCTATAGTCATTAAGTTGTCTTTGTATTTATGGATCAAATCTAAAATACTTTACAGACAACCGCAAGCACAATACTAAAATCAAAGCTTCTAATCTAAAAGGTCATTATGTAACTTCATAAGTCAATACTTCATAAGTTACAACTAATTCTACTAATTCAGTAGAATCAATAGTGACATTTCCACTGCATCCTTTTTGACTCTATATGACGTAGACTGTCTAACGTCATAATTTGACTCAAAACTAATTTGACCCTAATGGTTGCGAATTATATTCTCCATGAATAAGAAACTCGTTCTTAATATCTCAAAGATCACAAAGAACATGTTTCAAGATCCATCTTATGGTCTACAGAATATCAAAATAACCCGTAACAATTACAATTAAATTGATATCTTAATCGTATATTATATAGTATTCATTATGCTATCATCATATGAGACATCAGATTGACTAGACATTCTAATCAATTTCTCTTTCAACAAAGAAATCATTCTTTACGAAAGATTAATACTATATACAAGAGACACACTAACTGTCAAACAGTTATACTAACTGTCATACATATAGTCTTGCTGTGTCTTTTATTAGATCATATCTAATGCACGACTAATGGGAGTATCTCACAAGTCTTTTAGTTTTATATCATATATAAAACTTTATATCAAATATAACAGAGATTACTCCCACTGCATTCACGGAGAAAAGAAGACTTAGGTAAACCTTTTTCCCTCACAATAATGCATTAATAATGATAATGTCGTTAGGATATATAACACTAGAAATAAATTTGTATGCTTCAACTGGCCATATTATCATATATGTATTCTCTATGCTTTGATAAAATCATACAATCTGACTATTATCAAAATTAGAGAACACAGATTTTCGGAAAGCTTATCTGCGTCTACAATAGGCTCTATAAGCTAGTATATCAAACTGTGATCTTAGCAGAATACAAACTCTAGGGCCATTCTAGAATGAACGCTTCAAACAAAGAAACCGCAACGAATCTCTCATTCGAAGAAAACATTTAGGAACGTCACTTTGCATTCTTTAGCCAAAATACATAGTTTAATATCAACATTAACCAACGAATCTTTAATTGTTCAATTAGTGTGACTTGAGACAAGTTTTCTTAGAATCTACAATAGATCACTGAGTATAACTTTTCTCACTGTCATACTATAAAAGTCAAACCTTTAACAAGCTCATTTTGCTTTTGCTGCGTAAACAATTTGCACATTTTATGAATGATTCATAACGAAAGCTTAATCAAGTTCAAAACTTGATTATAGTAAGCTACGAACAATCTTAGATCTATGGTTCAATGTTTACTTCCGAAATCGATATCAAATATCGCTCTCACTATAAGTTATAGGATAATTTTCTTCAATAAGAAAACAATAGAATCTTTAAGTATCAAATACTTTGTAAATGATTCTGACATCCTTTTAAACTTATACGAAAGATATCGTAGGGTCATTTCATCTAATTAATTATGTAGTTCCATTACAGTTTATCACTCTCTTATTTGACTTCAATAAGTCAAATCCTTTCTACAATCATCAACATCTGATGTTACACACCAAGTAATATAATAATTTTATTACACGGGATTATAGAAAAGATATTCTATCAATAAAATAAAATATTCTATTAAATAGAATAAATAATAAATTTTTACTTGTACCTCCGAGGCACAAGTACTTTCAATTATATATAACCATTATATAAAAGAAAGATTCAAATCTCAAAATTTTCAAGATTCAAATTTTCTACTTATACATATCATATAGGTACCTGTAGAAACTAATGGAACCTTAATTAAAAAGATGAATTAATGTAATTGGAGCATACCCCAAGAGTATTAAAAACTAATTCATTAACACACAATATCAAACGAATCAAATCATTTAAGATTTGATTTCTCCCATTGAGCAATTCCATCATGATGGAATCATAGAAGAATCATATTCATTAAATAACTTTAGAACTAATTGCCATAAATTCACATGTTTGATCATATCAAACATCCTTGAACAATTCAAAGACTCACGATGAATTTTAAAATATAGTTTTCAACACTTCAAATAGAATATCTTTGAACCATTCAAAATATTATATCCGCGTTTCATCATAAACATATTGAAAGTTCTCGAACCATTCAAGACGTTCAATATATATTCTTTTAGAAACATGTAACTAAGTCATGACAATTCATTAATTAAGTTACGAAGTAAAGAAAACTATTCATGGCAATTTACAATTCAGTAAACTACATACTTCCAAAGTATTAGTTTAATAAATCTGTGGTCCAATGGCGATCATTGGTTAAATGAGATTTAATCAGATCCTGAATAAAATATTCAATAAATGGATAAGGATACATGGTGTGATCTTGTATCAGACCATCATTTACCATACGGAATAAGCATCTAATGCTTATGTGATAAAATCTCATAAAGCATTGTTCTAAGTTATTTAGTTAACCGAATATTTTTCTTAATGTTTATCTCTTCATCAATGACACTACTAGTCATATTAAAATATGTAACAACTGTTTATAAAGAACAAGTAACTATTCGATAGTCACAAGTTCTGATATCAAATATCAAAACAATTAATAAATAATATTTAAATAACTAGACGGGAGATCTGGTATCCAATACCTATAGTTGTCGTATTGTGAGAATCAATATTCTCAACACACAACTATACACATCTCTTTTCTTCAGCTTTATAATTTGCCTTCAATTATTCACAACAATTGCAAATAATTGACTAGCAAACTGTTTCAAACACATGACTTCTAAAAGTCACTAAAGCCAAGAAACGTCATTATAAGATAAACAAATATCTAATGAGGTTTTCTTAATGCCAGTCAAGAATCTCGAGATATCTATTTAGATTACTTCTCGTTACTTAGTAAATAAGTCACTAACCATCTTGATTTTCAAGAAAATCGGAACAATAGTTCCCGATGGTTTCGACTAATCTAACAATATCCAAGTCTACTAATATTCTAGAACATATTATAGAAATACGCAACCATAAGAGAAATCAGGAAACATATTCAAGTAATATGCATGCAGTGGATTAGAAGTATAATTCATAAACAATAAAGAATAAAGGAAAACAAAAGCAGCAATTTCTATAAAATTACGCATTGATTTAGTTATGGATTTTTAACCCAGCAGTGTCTCCCACTACTTTACGTAATACCGTAATCCCCAACGGAAAATGAGAATTCAATAATTAAATCAAATTCCATAGTGAGAGTAGGATCCCATGAATATATTTCGACTCACAGCTTTGGCACGATCTCGCCAACGTATATTCATTAGGTAGACAACTCATTGTCAATCACTCATCAGTGACTCCTAATTTTGGTCCTGACCATTTCTCGTTATGACAGCTTTGGCACGTTCACAATGAGGCGTATCAAGGCTTCACTTGCCAATGACAAACTCAAGTTACCGATGTAGTCCTGACAGCTTTGGCACGTTCATGATTTCCACTTTCACTTGAATTTATCTAATATCAAATATACATCCGGCATGGATAAAATTCTATCAACTACACCCTCACTGCTTTGACACGATCTCGGATGCAGCCATAGAAAGATACTCATAAACCATATTGACAAGACGGACCAAGAAACATGCATCCAATACACGTTACTTTACAGCCTTATTTAAGCGGGGATATTCCTCAAGGAAGCATTGTTCTACATCATATGCAGAATTTTAATCTAGATCATTTTCTAAACAATTCAATTATATCTATAGAAAACATAACTTAACTTAACTATTATATTTTCGTTACGTTTCCCGTTAGCGTAAAATCGAAAAATCAAGAAACATATAGATTATGTGTATGTGCAAACATAAAAATTAGATTATATATCATATATAAAGCATGACAAATGTAATGGATGAAGGATCAGACCTGCTCTGATACCATTTTTGTTCGGGTTTTTGGGCGCGGGCGTGGCGGAAGCGTTGTTCGAGCGAAATCATAATTTTAAAACTTTTTAAATTACCGAATAAATTATTCAATATCCAAAATGAATAATTTATTCATATTTCACCTAAATATATTTATTCGATATCAAATAACGATATAAATGGTTAAGAAACATCGCGAAACTTATACGAAAAACGTTTTTCCGTAAAATGGCATAAAACGTGTTTTTGACCGAACCGACTACCCAATACACATGGGGGCTGCCCAAGTCTACCCCAATAGTATTAGGGCAGTTCATGCACTGCCCGAACAGTGACAAATTCACTGTTTGGGTAGTCGTCACTCGGTTGGCTCAAAAGTCACCCGTTTTTCACCGTTTTCGCTTATTTCAACTCCAAAACAATTTTCAGAAATTGTTCCAACACCCAAAACACATCCATTATATTTATATGACATCATTTTCATCACCATATGAATAGTATTTACAAATCTGATCCAGAAATAAAAATATCAATTTTTTCATGCTTAAAATCCAATTTTCCAACATTAATCTAATTAATCTTAACACCAACCAAAGTCACCACAAATGAACTACCCAAGAACAATTCTAGGCATTAAAAGAGTGGTCATAATACTCTAGAATGGAAACTTATCATCAAATGACCAAATTGAATAAATATTACAATAATATTATTCAAAACAACTTCACACATGCAATAAGCTTCCAATTCCATCCTCCAAAACCAACCCCTTAATTTATAAAAAGGAAGAAACCCTAGATCTCACTAGATCATCAAGAAATAAGAAACATAATTTCTAAGCTTAGGGATTTATAGAATTACATTTAATCCTCTAATTCCTTAGCTTTTTTTTTTTCTTGATTTTCTTCATTTTCCACCTTAGATCATCAAGTATAATTTGAAAGCTATTAGGGTGAAGTTTTTGTCCATGGAGGAGTAAAAATGATGAAGAAAATAAAATTTTCTCTTTTTAAATCCATTTGGCCGACTTTAAAGGGTATTATTGTCATTTTTGTAATTTAATTCCATTAAATTAAGATTAAACTTTATGTTAGCAAATCATATTTGCACACCTAAAGTTTAATTAAAGCATGCCACATGTAACCAATTATAATTAAATATTTATCTTAAATATTATGAAAAAAGTTTATCATTTATTTATTTAAATATTTAACATTTAAATATCTAAAAAAATTAATTAATATAATTGTTATTATATATGTATTTTTATTTACATTAAATAACAAATACATATATTTATGGCATGTGTCAAAAACTCATTTGACAAATAATTAATATGTATCAAATCAAATTTTGTATCAAATATAAATACACAATAATTATTAATGACAAAAAATGCCCTTATGCATATGTTTTCGTTTAACATTTAAACGATTTGAATTAACTCATTTAATCGGTGAAGTATTATCAATAATATGTATTATTCATAACGCGTTGCCCAAGTGCTCAATGAGTACACTTCATATTGTGGGACTCTCTAAGTTTAAGGTTATTCGTCACGAAATCCAATTTCATGTCCATAATTCACCCACTCATGAATTATGACGACCACGGATAATCTCGCTAAACTATGCAAGTCGAGGTCATTGCTACGTATAATCCCTCTGTCACATGCTATCCATATTATACCTGAGATATAGATAAGAACGTCAAATCCTTTTGGTATAATATAGTCGACTTCAAATTTACGATCTCTAAATAATACTCGAAACTTGCTTCAGAAGTTATACCACGATCATGGATTTACTAGATCGTAAACACGTGCAGGATACCTATGCCCTGTACACAGGACTTACAGATTCTATCTTGATACGCACTAGATATCATGAGCATCAGTCTACACCCAACGAACAGACGGAGGTCTGATCTAAATAGACCGGTGACGTGACTGCCATCAAAGTGTGGCAGATAACTCATATATCCATTGTTGTATCTCAAGTCGAATGATCACTATGCTCGCTCAACTCGAGAAGATTCATATTGACGTTGGTGTACCATCTATTAGGAAATCTTCAGTGAGTCATTCAATGTTTATCAAATAAATATTAATATGTCTATACGAGTCTCCCGAGACTCATGGTTCATTGAGATAAACCATCGGACCAAGTCACGATATATGACATGTACTGGTCTCAGCGGATTTTACTAACCGACCCATGTTAGTAAATCTTGACCATGAACTTTATTTAAGGATATATAACTTATAGTGACGCTTCCCAATATCAATTACAAACTATGTTGTAACTGCGCACTACGTTGTAAATCCTAGGGTCTTTGTCTAATATACACATATCACTAAATCGGATTTAGTTTCAATCTAATCTTAATCAGATATCTAATCGTAATTAGATCGAATATGTATATAAAAGACAAGAGGTACTACCATTAAATAAGTAATATTACGAAAAAATGAATTGTTTATATTTATGAATCGGACATAAATACGATCCGGATTGGCACTCTGAGCATTAACCCTAACAAGGGGGTCATTTCAACATTATTAATATTGTCACTTGAAACATCTTTCAACACTACAAAATGGAGGCTCATGGTCAAATCCCCTAACTAGCACACCCAACACACACAGAACCAATATCATGCTATACAAGTCACAATCTTAATAATACTCACTTGAATCTTACTTATTACATGCTCATGTCATAGTAGTCATCCATATCTATAGCCTAGGTTCATGAGTATGACCCAACATAAATCCTAGGTTTTGATCTTGTTGGGGTTTTGGGCGATGGACGCAGCGGAAGCGTGGGTCTGGGTGATATCGTATTTTAAAACTTTTTCAAAATACCGAATAAATTATTCAATATCTAATATGAATAATTTATTCATATATTAACTAAACCAATTTATTTAATACCATATATTAACATAAATATAGTTGAAAACTCGCGAAACTTTTACGAAAATCATTTTTCCGCAAAATTGCCTAAAACGCGTTTTTGACCGAACTGACTACCCGACACTTATGGAAACTACCCAGGTCAGATCCAATAGTGTCGGGGCAGTTCATGGGCTGCCCAAACAGTGACAGAATCACTGTTTTCACAGTCGTCACCCGGTTGGCTCAAAATCCACCCGGTAACGCCGTTTTTGCCGTTTTCGCTTATTTCAAGTCGGAAACACTTTCCGGAAATTGTGCCTGTTGGACAGTTATGACCCATAGCGTCACTATTTTTATAGATCATGGTGTTGTTGTACAAATTAACTATGTGACAAAGGAAATTGCTCTTTTATCATTTGTGATTAGATCACCAAGATGTATAAATGATGAAAGGTCCATATGATTAGTTCCTGGATTGAGATGATATGAGACAGTATCAATCCATAAAGGTTTAATCATTAAATATCCATAGTCGTAGTATTATCAAGATTGGATATCGATAATGCGGAATAGACTAGTATTACACTTGTGCGCGTTGTGAGGGCATAACGACATAGTTCTCATATATTTGGGTATATGAGACTCATCTAAGTGTAGTAGGAGGTTGTGTTTTACCGATGGTATGGAAAACAGCTTCGCTCTGGATAGACCCCTCAGAATTCCATTGGTAGTATTACTATGTGTCTATGGAAGTCCGAATCAGGGTAGGTGTATTTGGTCTTAACCTGAGACTTGCACCGCTAATACTTGCAACAATCAATATACTTTGGTTTTGGTCGTCCAGGGCTTTAACAGGTTCTGTGTACGCCTCTTCTGGGTATATTGAGAATCGTAGTATATTGGGTGTGATGTCGAGATGGAAGTATCACTCCAGTAATAGTGGAGATGATGATCACGTAGGATACGAAACTGGTTCTATTATATGCTGCAGCTATCGGGATATTATGACTAGTTCATGTTTATCGATTATAGAGACTAGTTACCAGAGATCCGATATGTGCTTCGTACGGGGCATACACATTTCCAGCCCCAGGCCTTGCACTTGACATCCGATACTGGATCGAAATACGCAATACTACGTATACTACGCCTAATATAGATCACATATTCCTGTAAGGATATTTCTGGAGAATTGGGAAGGCATGGCGCTTTGCTAGAAGCCAACATTGTCTTGTAAATCGGTAAAAACGTAGTATTAGGTATGTACGTGTTCGGATAGTCCGACAACTGAATTTACTGCCAACATATCCGGGGATCTCATGGGTCGCTTCCCGAAGATTCACCGATGACGTATGACTCGCACTCTATTAATCTGGGATTAATTAGATGAGAGAGAAAATTAATCTGGGATTAATTACGGAGATATTTTATCTGGGATAAATTATTATAAAAAAGAGAGAAAACGATTAATTTGGAATTAATCAATAAAATAATATATTTGATATATTATACGAAATTGGATTTCGACGCGGAATTGAAATTAGATTTTAATTCGGGCGAACGAGTTAATTTAGAATTAATTCGTTAGCGACGTGAATAGTAATTTTGCTAGGCAAAGTTATTTAATTACATTAGATTTAATTTCGTCGTAACGTAAAATTCGTTAATTGGAATTAGCGAACTCGAGCCCGGGAGTGTTTGCGGGCGCATTCGCATTTCGAATTGGAGTGCGGCCCATAAGTCACGTCAAGCGTCAAATCACTAGTCGCATCAAACGTCAAATCACTTGTCACTTTGAGTGATGTGATGTCTAGTCATGTGTGATGTGAATAGTAGATGAGGAGTTGTTGGAAAAACTTTTGAAAGCTTGAAAGACATTTACCATTTGTTTAATATTTGGTATTTGACTTTTTTGGTTGTGTATTAGATATAACAAACAAATACAATTCACTCATTCTCTTCCTCTCTCCATTCGGCCAAGGTGGCCTTCTCTCCCTCCCTCATTCTCGGCCTTAGAGGCCATTTCTTCTCCTTTTGGTTCTTCAAAACCGTGAGCTTGGAAGAAGTATTGTGATGATTTTGTTGCAAAATCATGAGTGCTAGCACACATTAGAGTCCATACAAGGTGATAGGGAAACCCACTTGTGAGCTTGGAATCACCATTTGAGAAGCTTGGATCTTGGAGCATCAATGAAGCACACTTGGAGGTGATGGCCGAAAATTGGAGGGGCCAAAAATGTAGAATGCCGAGAGCCATCTCAAAGGTAGAGAAAAAGTTTTGTTCTTCGTCGCATCGCTCAACCGCTCAATGTAAGTATTCCGCAACTTTTTTGATGTATTTGCACATATGTTTCATTGCTTTAATCGATCCTCGGGACCGTAGAAAACCCAACAATGGTATCAGAGCGAGTTAAAGCATGAAACTTGACCTTAGGGTGAAAATTGTTGGTAAATTGATTTTGAGCATGATTTAATTAAATTAATTGATTGAGTATGCTTGAATGATGTTTAATTGAAGTTGTATTGGATCACCTTTTGGTTGGCTTGGCCGAATACCACATGCCCTAAATGTCTTGGTATTTTTTTTTTTGTTTTTGATCATTGGATGAGTTGGAAAAAAATGGGTAATGTTGAATTTGATTTAATTGGATTGAATTCGAATCGGATTTAAAAATACCCAAAATGCCGAGACTACTATAGCATGAAATATGTTTTATTTTTTGATTAAAATATGTTGGACATGTTTTGATGTAGATAAGCATAATTAATTGTGTAAATTGATGTTTTAGAAATGTTAATTTGGGTGATTAAATATGGCATTACACTTTGAGTAATTAAATTGTGAAATTGGAATTTTGGAATTTAATTATGTTGGGCCAAATTTGGAATTGGGCTTGAATTGTTGTAATTGGGCTTATTGGGCTTGGTTGTACCAAGATGGGTTTAGGCAAATTGGTTGGTTCCAATTGGGCCCAAAACCATATCCATAAAGTCCAATTATGACTAATGGACCTTTAACTTTAATTGGGCCTAATGGGCCTAAATTGGTTTCTAGGCATATAAGGGTGATTCCTTTAAATGGGCTTTAGTCTTTGGGTTTGACCCATGTTGACCAAAAGTCCATGCCTTAAGAAATTAATTAAAAGTCCATTGGACTTTAATTAAATTGACATTGGATGTTAATCGGGCTTTGAGACCCGTGAGGATTAGATTTAGAATATAAGTCGTAAAGGTTCGTTAATAAAATGTAATATTTAATTGGAATTAAATAGTGAATTAGTAAAATGCATATTAAATTGGATTTAATGTTGTAGTTTAATTTAATTCAAGAATTCGTACTTTGAGTACTTATTCACAAAATGAGTTTGACTCGCGCAAAATCAAATCGTTGTTTGAACATTGGATGGTCATTAATTATCAGATTAATTAATTGGATTAGATTGATTGATAACATGCTTGTGTGAATACATGGTTGCGATGCATGAATAATGTATATCGGATGGATATTAGATGGGTGGGGCAATTTTGGAAATTATTGTAATAAATTTAGATTTTATTAATTGGACCTGCGTGTCCAGCCTATTACCTCCTTGCTCTTTGTATTTCTCTTCTCACTTATTCCCCTAAATGTAAATGAGGTTTCTTTAGAAGTGTTATGTAACGGGTAGAAGTAATACTTGTGCTAGCGGGAGAGAGGAAAGTGAGAGATTTGATCTAGGATCAATGTGTTAAGTATCCATCCGCATATCATTATTATTTTATTTATGTACCTTATTATGTGTTTATAATGCATGTTTAAGGGTGTATGATGATGAGACCTTAACAAAGATAATAAATTGGTTGCCAATTTGCACGCGAAAAACCCTCATACAATATTAAGCGTTTTTCATTCCATTCAGTGATTCTTACTCAAGATCCAAGAATGGCATTGGTTTGTTGGCCAAAGTCAAGGCATTTGTCCGTCGAGGATGTGTTTGAATTATGAAGGCTTTGTTCCATATTGGTGTCTTGTCCAAGTTGTGATTTGTTGGCCAAAGTCAAGATCACTTCTTGTCCATCGACATTGATTACGAAGCTTTCCATGGTCAATGGGTTCCGCTTAACTGGGATCACTAAGTTTGTTGTGCCAAAGCCAAGGTTTAGTTGATTTAGAGGAAAAATGTTAGGCAATATATTGGATATATTGGCAAATATAGGATATATGTTTCGGACTTGGATGTCCACCTACTGGATCTAGGAATTGGATGAGATCCAATTGATCTTAGAGATCTACCTAGTTAATTATCATACAATTGTTGGCCAAAGTCAAGATTGTGTATTATTTAACGGGATCCTAGCCCACTAGGAAACAAGGTTCCCGAGTACTCAACAGAGGGTTAGAGGCTCGCCAAAAAATAGTTGGAGGCAAGTATTAAATTTGCAATATTCATTTAGTAACTTGCCATACGCGCTCATTTCAAATATTATTCGTCAATTAAATTAATATATTAGTTGGACTAATAATAATTAATTGTTGTTTTGATAAAACAGTTGGACTGTATTCAAACTAATTCATGATAGTTGATTATATAATTGGATTATAGTAATCAATATATTTGAATTAATCATTTCAATTAATAATTGATTTTATAATTGGATCATAGTAATCAATATAATTGAATTTAACCTATTAAATTATAGTTGATTATATATTTGGACTATAGTAATCATTATAATAAATAGTACCTAAAATCGTTGATTAAATAGTTGGACTATTAGAATCAAGATAAAATTGAAAGATTAGTGTTTAAAACATAATCTTGGGTGAAAATGTATTTAAACGACTTTAATTTTCAAATTGGGAATAAAATTTCAGGATGATCCTGGAAACTAATAAGTTACTTTATTTGATAAAATAACATATTATGCCTAAGTCAGGAGTTGAGCAAATAGTAGAACATGATATTTGGAATATTCATGTAATGATAACTTTAGTGCTTAATCTATTAAATTTGCCAAATAGACTCCTTAATTCTTAATCAGAACTAAGTATTAGATCCTTATAGTATGATAGTGAAATTAAAGGATCTTCATAGATCTATCCTTAGATCTTAAAAGTACTAAATTGCAATAGTAAACACTTGGAGAGTTAATGGCTATTCTCAATGAGACAAAGCCAAAGTTTGCAATAAGGCAAGTAGCGCAAGTCGCACCTTATTTAAACATTCTAGAAGGCCAAGGCTTGGCCAAAGGCTTCTGGGTGTGGAAAGGGCAAAGGCAAAATCATTATAATCTTCTGGGAAGATAAATGACATATCCCAATATGTCTGCCTAAATTGTGGCAAACGGGATCGCGGAAGCGTGACTGCCGTTTGGACAAGGCAGACTTGAAGGAATTGAAGAACGAGCAAGGCTCTGACTTCAAATATGTTTGTCATCAACATGTTCGCTACTAGTATTAAAATTGGGTTTTAGATACTGGATGTGGTACATAAATATGTACTGGTGTGCAGAATCTGCTATGAGCAGGATACTGACTTCAGTTAAGATTAATCTGCGAATTGTAAATAGGATGAAAGTCGCTGTTTTATTCGTAGATACCTAAGTTTAGGAACTACCCTTCGGGTGTGTACTTAAATTAGGAAACTGTTAAAATGTAACTAGTTTGACTAGATACATTATCTCTATATCAGGGTTTAACCCGTTGCGGGTATACCTTTATATTCTATAACACTAAAGTGTTTTATTTTATAATGATGATATTGAGATAAACACATTAGATGTGAATAACAGTATTTATATTTTGAATATAAATAAATCTCAAACGTATAACATGACAAACAAATAGCTATAACTGATTTAATCAGTTGAGACTTATATGTGGCATTGTTGTCTGGGACACAATTAACAAGACTCGTATATCCACACTTTTGAAGAGTGGATACTAGGACAAATTTGATTTCATTCAAATAATGTCTACGAATCTAGTTTATTGGGCAAAGTGCCTAAAACATCTTTTACTTGGTAAAAGTGCAAATGCCATCGATCTGTTAGCCCTCGTTCATAGTGAAGTAAGTGGGCCCATGTCTAGCTAGGTAGAGGTGGATATGAATATTTCGTGACCTTTACGGATGTGGCATCGCGTTATGGTTATGTGTTTCCCAAGAAACACAAATCGGAAACTTTTAGAGTTTCGACACGAAATAGACAAACAGATCGGCTAAAGTATTAAACATCACGGTTAGATCATGATGAAAATACTTAAGTGATAAGTTTCTCGTATACTTGAAAGAGTATAGTATTCTTTCAATGAGGACTCCTTCCGGAACACGTCAATTGACGGTGTATCCGAACGGAGAAACCGAATTTTGTTGGACATGATAAGGTTAATCATGAGTCGCTCTGAGCTACCATTTCCTTTAATAAATACGTATAAACAGTGCAGAACTTATTTAGAATAAGGTTCCATAAAAATCTGTTAGACATAATTTCATATTAGATATGAACATGAAAGAAACCGTGTTTTCTCATTCCTGAAGATTTGGGTATGCTAGGCATATGTTTGGATGATACTAAACTAAAACCCAATTCGGATAAGTGCCAATTGAAGGTTAATCCTAGGGATACCAAAATATAGTACTTATACAACTCACTAAAGAACAATTTAATTGTTGTTCACCATGCGGTTTTCCTAAGAGGAATACCGATATGCAGTGGTAAGTGGGAGGATAGTAAAACTCGATGAAAATCAGAGTAATACTATTTCAGGCACCGAATCTTAAAGGAAAACAAATAGTTAATCAAGGATGATACTATACCAATAATCTTCGAATACACAAGAACGCGTAAGTCGGAGTGAGTCGAAAAGCAACCTGGGATATGGGTTTCTGATCTCACCTCATTAAGATGTCAATCTTATTGAGGAATATGAACTGACTACGTATGAGGAAGTGATAGAAGGTATCGACTCCCTTTTATGGCAAAGTGCCATAAAGTCCGAAATGGATTCCATGTATACCAACCAAGTTTGGATACTAGTTGTAGTACCGTAAGGCATTGTGCCTATTGGTACTATATAAGTCTTCAAGGAAGACATACATGGAAGGCAACATACCAACGTACTAAGCTAGGCTTGTAGCGAAAAAGGTATCGTTATCAACATTGTGTTGATTACGACTAAACCTTTTACTTTTGCCATTGGTAAATCCATTTGGATAATGCTTGCTGATGTTGCATGTTTCATTTATGAAATATGTCAGCTGAACGTCAAAGCATCTTTCCTTAACGGAAACCTTTCGGAGGATGTTTACAACATCCTGACGGTTTGTCGTACCAAAACTAGGAAACAAGGTTTGCAGGTTATTCGATCCATGTATGGATTGAAGCAAACATTACATTCTTAGAATTATCGTTTTGATGTAATCATAATGGTATATGATTTAATTCAAAACGAAAATAATTCTTGTGTATATAAGGAGGGTTAGTGGGAGACCACTGACATAAATGTCCTAAATAATGATAATATATCATTTCTTGGAAATGATATTCCCAAATACATTCGGTGAAAGCTTGGCTTTCATAATAAAATTCTCCGTAGAATTCTTGGGAGAAACGACCTTTATTCTAGGAATAAAGATCTACTGGGATAGATTTAAAGTTGTTAATACTCTCCGAGAACTCGTACATTGAAATAAATGTACGCGACCTGGTGTCTCATATGCTTTGAGCGTATGGAGTCACAATCGGGCCAATCCAAGTGATAGTCACTGGATTGATGTTAAGAACATCCGTTAGTATATTAGAAGATCTAAGGATGCTGTCTTATACTATGGAGAAAGAGAACTTGAAGTGACTGGGATCACTGCTGCAAGTTTCCTAACCGATAATAACGACTATAAGTAGTAGTAAAACGGTACTATAAAGTTTGAATAACGAAACAGTGAGCTGGAAATCTTCCAAGCAAGATACTGTTACCGAATAAACAACAAAAGTGAATTATTTCTGTAGCTGAGGCAACAATAGAAGCCTTATGGATTGATAATAAATCTAATTAGATTAGATACAGTTCTGTTAGCAGCTGAGCTAGGCTACAGCACAGGCTAAAGAATTAATGTTCCCATCAACGATCCAGATATATACTTCGATATTCATCTGATTCGTTCGGATCATATATCGTGGCGATATGATGATCGTATAAATCGCATCAGATGATAATCATGCAAATCAGCTGACGAAAGCCTTTTCCTCAGCAAAAGTTTGAGTGAACCGTATATAGTTCGGTTGTAGGACACTTGAGTGACTGGCTATAGGCCAAAAGGGAGATTGTTGGACAATTATGACCCATAGCGTCACTATTTGTACAGATCATGGTGTTGTTGTACAAATTAACTATGTGACAAAGGAAATTACTCTTTTATCATTTGTGATTAGATCACCAAGATGTATAAATGATGAAAGGTCCATATGATTAGTTCCTGGATTGAGATGATGATGAGACAGTATCAATCCATAAAGGTTTAATCATTAAATATCCATAGTCGTAGTATTATCGAGATTGGACATCGATAATGCGGAATAGACTAGTATTACACTTGTACGCGGTTGTGAGGGAATAACGACATAGTTCTCATATATTTGGGTATAGGATACCGATGCAAGTGTAGTAGGAGGTTGTGTTTTACGATGGTATGGAAAATAGCTTCGCTCTAGATAGACCCCTCAGAATTCCATTGGTAGTAGTCTTACTATGTGTCTATGGAAGTCCGAATCAGGGTAGGTGTTTTGGTCTTAACCTGAGACTTGCACCGCTAATACTTGCAACAATCAATATACTTTGGTTTTGGTCGTCCAGGGCTTTAACAGGTTCTGTGTACGCCTCTTCTGGGTATATTGAGAATCGTAGTATATGGGTGTGATGAGTCGAGATGGAAGTATCACTCCAGTAAATAGTGGAGATGATGATCACGTAGGATACGAAACTGGTTCTATTATATGCTGCCAGCTATCGGGATATTATGACTAGGTCATGTTTATCCGATTATAGAGACTAGTTACCAGAGATATGATATGTGCTTTGTACGGGGCATACACATTTCCAGCCCCAGGCCTTGCACTTGACATCCGATACTGGATCGAAATACTCAATACTACGTATATTACGCCTGCTAAGGATATTTCTGGAGAATTGGGAAGGCATGGCGCTTTGCTAGAAGCCAACATTGTCTTGTAAATCGGTAAAAACGTAGTATTAGGTATGTACGTGTTCGGATAGTCCGAAAACCGAATTTACTGCCAACATATCCGGGGATCTCATGGGTCGCTTCCTGAAGATTCACCGATGACATATGACTCGCACTTTATTAATCTGGGATTAATTAGATGAGAGAGAAAATTAATCTGGGATTAATTACAGAGATATTTTATCTGGGATAAATTATTAATAAAAGAGAGAAAATGATTAATTTGGAATTAATCGATAAAATAATATATTCGATATATTATACGAAATTGGATTTCGACGCGGAATTGAAATTAGATTTAATTCGGGGCGAACGAGTTAATTTAGAATTAATTCATTAGCGACGTAAATAGTAATTTTGCTAGGCAAAGTTATTTAATTAAATTAGATTAAATTTTATCGCAACGGAAATTTGTTAATTTGGAATTAGCGAACCCGAGCCCGGGAGTGTTTGCGGCGCATTCGCATTTCGAATTCGAGTGCGGCCCACAAGTCACGTCAAGCGTCAAATCACTAGTCGCATCAAACGTCAAATCACTTGTGACTTTGAGTGATGTGATGTCTAGTCATGTGTGATGTGAATAGTAGATGGGAGTTGTTGGAAAAGCTTTTAAAGCTTGAAAGACATTTACCATTTGTTTAAATTTGGTATTTGACTTTTTTAGTTTTGTGTATTAGATATACAAAACAAATACATTCACTTCTCTCTTTTCCTCTCTCCATTCGGCCAAGGGGCCTTCTCTCCATCCCTCATTCTCGGCCTTAGAGGCCATTTCTTCTTCTTTTGGTTCTTCAAAACCGTGAGCTTGGAGAAGTATTGTGATGATTTGTTGCAAAATCATGAGTGCTAGCACACATTAGAGTCCATACAAGGTGATAGGGAAACTCACTTGTGAGCTTGGAATCACCATTTGAGAAGCTTGGAGCTTGGAGCATCAATGGAGCACACTTGGAGGTGATGACCGAAAATTGGAGGAGCTAAAAACTGCAGAATGCCGAGAGCCATCTCAAAGGGAAGAAAAAGTTTTGTTCTTCGTCGCATCGCTCGACCGCTCAATATAAGTATTCCGCAACTTCTTTGATGTATTCGCACATATGTTTCATTGCTTTAATCGATCCTCGGGACCGTAGAAAACCCAACAGTGCTAACTTCCAAAACACATCCAAAATATTCATAAGATATCAAAAACATCCCAGAATTTCCAGTTTGGGCAGATCTGATCTGCAGAACCGAAATTGCCATTTTCATGCTTTTAAATCCAAAATTCCAGATTAATCAAATTAATCAACACACCAAATCAAGTCACCACACATATGAATCACTCTAGAACAATTCTAGGCATGATGAGAGTGGTTACCACACTCTAGAATGGCAACAAAGTTGTCCTACAACAATTAATTAAAATGGCCTAGAATTACACTAATTCCATCCAATCTACACTTCACACATGCATTAACTCTTCCATTTCACCATCCACAACCAAAAGCCCTAAATTTAACAAGTAAAGAGAAACCCTAGAACTATTCTAGGAATTACAAGAACAAGAAACTAAATTTCTAAGCTCAATAGTGTTAAGAATTACCTTTAATTCTCATTTCCTAAGCTTTGTTTTCTTATTTTTTTTCTTCACTTTAAGCTTGATCCAAGAAAATGGAAAACCCATTTCTTTTAAAGCTCTCGGCAGTGGCAGTAAAATAAAAAAAAAATGATAAAAATAATTTGTTTCTTTTGCTTTATGTTGACCGACTATTGCACCAAGGAAGGGCATTTTTGGAGTTTTGACAAATTAAATTAAATTTAATAATAATATACTTTATATTGACCAATCCAATTAGCACACACATAAAGTATATTTAATACATTCCATTTGGACAATTAAAACTCACCATTTGTAATAACAATTATTACAAAAAGAATAAGATTTATAATTTTTTCAATTACTTAATTATTTAACAATTAAATAACAAGCATATATGTATTTTTATTTACATTAAATAACAAATACATATATTTGGCATGTGTCAAAATCTCATTTGACGAATAATTAATGTGTATCTAATCCTATTATGTATCAAATACAAATACAAATACACAATAATTATTAGCGACAAAATCCCTTAATTGCATGTTGTCGTCGTTTAACGATTAAACGATCCGAATTAACTCATTTAATTCAGTGAAGTATTATGAATAATTCGTATTATTCATATCGAGTTGCCCAAGTGCTCAACGAGTACACTTCATATTGTGGGACTCTCTAAGTTTAGGTTTATCCGTCACGAAATCCGATTTCGTGTCCATAATCCACCCACTCATAGATTATGACGACCACGTATAATCTCACTAAACTATGCAAGCCGAGGTCATTGCATACGTATAATTCCTTCGTCACTGGCTATCCGTATTATACCTGGGGTATAGATGAAAACGTCAAACCCGTTCGGTATAATACAATCGACTTTCATTTATGATCTCTAAATAACACTCGGAACTAGTTTCCGATGTTATACCACGGCCATGGATTTACTAGATCATAAACACGTGAGGATGTCTATGCCCTGTACACAGGACTGCCGGATCATATCTTGATACGCACTGGATATCATGAGCATCAGTCCACACCCAACGAACAGGCAGAGGTCTGATTATGAATAGATCATTGACGTGACTGCCATCAAAGTGTGGAGGATAACTCATATATCCCACTGTGGTATCTCAAGTCGAAGCACCACTATGCTCGCTCAACTCGAGAAGGTTCCTATTGACGTTGGTGTACCATCTATTAGGAAACCTTCAGTGAGTCGTTCAGTGTCTTATCAAATAAACACCTACATGTCTATACGAGTCTCCATAGACTCATGGTTCACTGGGATAAACCATCGGACTAAGTCACGATATACGACATGTACTGGTCTCAGTGGATTTTACTAACCGACCCGTTTTAGCAAATCTTGACCATCAACTTTATTTAAGGATATACATCTTATAGTGCACTTCCCAATGTCAATTACAAACTACGTTGTAATTGCGCACTATATCGTAAATCCTAGGGTCTTTGTCTAATATACATGTATCACTGAACCAGATTCAGTTTCGATCTAATCATAATCAGATTAGACCGAATAAGCGTATAAAGGACAAAGGTGCTACCAGTAAAAATTAGTGATATTATGGAAAATTGAACCGCTCGTATTAAGGAATCGGACATAAATACGATCCGGATTGGCACTCGGAGCACCAACCCTAACAATTTCTCTCACTTGCTCTAGTGTCAATCCATGGTATCACATACACATCTCAATGTGTATCACATACTCATGGCCCTCAAGAACTCACCAACACTCAAGAGGTAGGCAACAACAAGTAAATCTGCTTTAACAAATTGAGTATGTCCAACAAACCCAACTGTTTTCCTTAGCCAGCATCATTCATATTTTGCAGAATCCAAATTCCACATTAATATGACTCAGACGCTATATCAGTATTGTGCTATAGCTGCTAAGTTATCTATGTATTTAGAAATCAAATCCAAATACTTTAAGATAACTGCAGGCACTATACTAATATCAACACTTCTAATCAATGAGGCCACTTTGCAACTTCATAAGTCAATACTTCAAAAGTTGCAACTGATTCCACTAGTTCAGTAGATTCAATAGTGACACTCCCACTGCATCCTTTCTGACTTTATATGACATAGACCATCTAATTTCATAATTAGAATCAATACTAATCTGACCTTATGGTTGCTGACTAAATTCTCCATGAATTAGAAACTCGTTCTTAATATCTCAAAGATCACAAAGAACATGTTTCAAGATTCATCATATGGTCTGCAGTATATCAAAATAACTCGTAACAGTTACGATTAAATTAATATCTCTAATCGCACATAATACAATATCATTATGTCATCATCATATTATGCATAAGATTTACTAGACATTTCAATCAATCTATCTTTCGATAAATGTATCATCCTTACGAAAGATGAATACTATATACATAAAAGACACATTAACTGTCAAACAGTTATACTAATTGTCATACAGATAGTCTTGATGTGTCATTTATTAGATCATATCTAATATGCGACTAATGGGAATATCTCACAATCTCTCAGTTTATATCAAATATAAAACTTTATATCAAATATATAGAGACTGCTCCCACTGTTTTCATGGAGAAAAAAAGACTTCAGATATATAATACTAGAAAGAAATTTGTACGCTCCCACTAACCCTACTGACAAATATGTATTCTCCATACTTGATAAAACCAGAAAATCTGAATGATATCAAAATCAGAGAACACGAATTTCCGGAAAGCTTATCTAAGTCTACAATAGGCTCCACAAGCTAGTATATCAAACTGTGATCTTAGCAGAATACAAACTCTAGGCCATACTAGAATGAACTCTTCAAACAAAGAAATCACGACGGATTTCTCATTCGAAGAAAATCACTCAAGAACGTCATTTTGCATTCTTTAGCCAAAACACACGTGTTTAATATCAAGATTAACCAACATATCCTAAATTTTCCAATTAGTGCGACTAGAGACTAGTTTCCTCATAATCTACAATAGACTACTGAGTATAACCTACTCATTGTCATACTATAAAGGTCAAACCTTTATCAAGCTCACTTCACTTTCGCTGCGCAAACAATTTGCACATCTCATGAACAATTCATGACGAAAGCCCAATCAAGTAGAAATCTCTATCGTAGTAAGCTATGAACAATTTTAGATCTATGGTTCAATGCCAAATTCCGGAATCGATATCAAATATCGCTCTCATTATGAGTTATAGGATAATTTTCTTCGATAAGAAACATCAGAATCATTAAATATTAAATACTTTGTAAATGAATCTGACATCCTATTAAACTTATACAGAAGATGTCTAAGGATCTTTTCATCTTATTAATTATGTAGTTCCATTACAGTTTATCATTCTCACATTTGACTTCACTAAGTCAAATCCTTTCTACAATCGTCAACATCCAATGTTAATCACCAAGTAATAAAATAATTTTATTACTCGAGAACGTAGAAAAGATATTCTATTAAATATATACAATATTCTGTTAAATAGAATAAATGATAAACCTTACTTGTACCTCCGAGATGCAAGTACTTTCAATTATATAACCATTATAAAAGAAAGATTCAAATCTCAAACTTTTCAAGATTCAAATTTCTACTATACATATCATATATGTAACTGTAGAAGCGAATGAACCTAAATTAAAGGGACGAAATAGTGTTAATGGAGCATATAACCCAAAAATATTGAAAACCAATTCGGTAACGTTCATATCAACGAATCAAATCTTATAAGATTCGATAACTCCCACTGGCCAGTTCCATCACAATGGAATCGTGGAAGTTTAATATTGAGTAAAAATCACATTCATTAAATAACTATAGAACTAATTGCCTTAAATTCATGCGTTTGATCAAATCAAACATCTTCGAACAATTCAAAGACGTGCAATGAATTTTATAGTTTTCAACACTTCAAATAGAATATCTTTGAACCATTCAAAATATTTCCAGCCGCATTTCATTAGAAACATATTGATAGTTCTTGAACAATTCAAGAAGTTCAACACGTTCTCTATTAGAAACACGTAACTAAGTCATGACAATTCATCAACTGTGTTACGAAGCAAAGAAAACTATCTAAGGCAATTTTCAATTCATTAAACTACATATATCCAATATATTAGTTTAATAAATCTGTGGTCCAATGAAATCATCTTTTAAATGAGATTTAATCACAACCTGAATACAATATTCATTAAATGGATAAGGATATGTGGTGTGATCTCATATCAGACCATCCTTTACCATAAAGAAAAAACATCTGATGCTTTTATGATAAAATCTCATAAGTAAAGTTCTAAGTTATTTATTTTACTGAATATTTTTCTAAATGTTTATCTTTTCATTAATGACACTACTAGTCATCTTAAAATATGTAACAACTGTTTATACAGAACAAGTAACTATCCAATAGTCACAAGTTCTGATATCAACTATCAAAACAATTATTAAACATTATTTTAATTAACTAGACGGGAGATCGATATCTAATACCTACAATTGTCGTATTGCGAGAATCGATATTCTCTACACACAACAATACGTATCTCATTTCTTAAGCTTTATAATTTACGTTCATTCAATTTATTACACGATTGTAAATGATTGATTAGCAAATTGTGTCAGACACGTGACTTCTAAAAGTCATTAAAAGCCAAGAAACGTCATTAAAAGATAAACCAACACTTAAGAGATTTTCTTAATGCCAGTCAAGAATCTCGAGACATGAACTGATTCGTGTCAATTCTTACTGTATAAGAAACAGTTCTTACTAGAATATTATATCCTAAACCAGATATCATTTTAGATTACCTAAACGTGACTTAGAAACTAAGTCACAAACCATCTTGATTTCGAAGGAAATCGGAAGAACGGTTCCCGACGGTTTCAACTAATCTAAAAATATCTAAGTCTACGGTCTTTCTAGAACCTATTCTAGAACTACGCAACCATAAGTAAAGTCATAAAACCTATTCTAATAATAGACATGCAATGGATTAAAAGCATAAATCTATAAGCAGTATAGAATAAAGGAAAACGAAAGCAGTAAATTCCAAAATATTACGCACTGCTTAAGTTATGGATTTTAAACCCAGCAGTGTCTCCCACTACTTTACGTAATACCGTAATCCCCAACGGACAACGGGAATTCAATAATTAAATCGAATTCCATAGTGAGAGTGGGATCCCATGAATATATTTCGACTCACAGCTTTGGCACTTTCTCGCCTACGTATATTCATTAGGTAGACAACGAGTTGTCAATCACTCACTAGTGACTCCCAGTTTTGGTCCTGACCGTTTCTCGCTGTGACAGCTTTGGCACGTTACATGGAGGCGTATCAAGGCTACACTTGTCAATGACAAACTCAAGCTACCTGTGTAGTCCTGACAGCTTTGGCACGTTCAGGATTTCCACTTTCACTTGAATTTGTCTCTTATCATATAAGTTCTACCGGCGCAAATGAACTACCATCAACCATAACTGCACAGCTTTGGCACGATACAGCTATAGCATCAGGAAATCATTTGCATCCGTACTGACAAGGCGGACCAAGATACATGTATCCAATACAGGTTACTTTACAGCCATATTTAAAAGCGGGGATTTTCCTACGAAAGCCATACTCTACATCTAATGCAAATTTTTAATCTAAATCATTTTCTAAACAATTCAATTCTACCTTAGGAAACATAATTCAATCTAACAATTAAATTCATTACATTTTTGTTAGCGTCGAACCGAAAAGTAAAGAAACATATCTAGATAACATGCATGTGCGAACATTAAAATTGGATTTCATATCAAATATCAAGCATGAATAATGTAATGGATGAAGCATTAGACCCGCTCTGATACCATTTTTGTTGGGGTTTTGGGCGATGGGCGCAGCGGAAGCGCAGGTCCGGGCGATATCGTATTTAAAAACTTTTTCAAAATACCGAATAAATTATTTAATATCTAATATGAATAATTTATTCATATATTACCTAAACCAATTTATTTAATACCATATATTAACATAAATATAGTTGAAAACTCGCGAAACTTTTACGAAAATCATTTTTCCGCAAAATTGCCTAAAACGCATTTTTGACCGAATCGACTACCCGAAACTTATGGAAACTTCCCAGGTCATATCCAATAGTGTCGGGGCAGTTCATGGACTGCCCAAACAGTGACGGAATCACTGTTTTCATAGCCGTCACCCGGTTGGCTCAAAATCCACCCGGTAACGCCGTTTTTGGCTATTTTCGCTTATTTCAAGTCGGAAACACTTTCCGGTATTGTGCAAACTCCCAAAACACATCCAAAATATTCATAGGATATCAAAAACATCCCAGAATTTCCAGTTTGGGCAGATCTGATCTGCAGAACCGAAATTGCCATTTTCATGCTTTTAAATCCAAAATTCCAAGATTAATCAAATTAATCAACACACCAAATCAAGTCACCAAACATATGAATCACTCTAGAACAATTCTAGGCATGATGAGAGTGGTTAACACACTCTAGAATGGCAACAAAGTGTCCTACAACAATTAATTAAAATGGCCTAGAATTACACTAATTCCATCCAATCTACACTTCACACATGCATTAACTCTTCCATTTCACCATCCACAACAAAAGCCCTAAATTTAACAAGTAAAGAGAAACCCTAGAACTATTCTAGGAATCACAATAACAAGAAACTAAGTTTCTAAGCTCAAGAGTGTTAAGAATTACCTTTAATTCTCCTTTCCTAAGCTTTGTTTTCTTATTTTTTTTTCTTCACTTTAAGCTTGATCCAAGCAAAATGGAAAACCCATTTTCTTAAAGCTCTCGGCAGTGGCAGTAAAATAAAGAAGATGATAAAATAATTTGTTTCTTTTGCTTTATGTTGACCGACTATTGCACTAAGGAAGGGCATTTTTGGAGTTTTGACAAATTAAATCAAATTTAATAATAATATACTTTATATTGACCAATCCAATTAGCACACACATAAAGTATATTTAATACATGCCATTTGGAAAAATTAAAACTCACCATTTGTAATAACAATTATTTCAAAAAGAATAAGATTTATAATTTTTTCAATTACTTAATTATTTAACAATTAAATAAATAATTAATTAAATAACAAGCATATATGTATTTTTATTTACATTAAATAACAAATACATATATTTATGGCATGTGTCAAAATCTCATTTGACGAATAATTAATGTGTATCTAATCCTATTATGTATCAAATACAAATACACAATAATTATTAGCGGACAAAATCCCTTAATTGCATGTGTTGACGTTTAACGATTAAACGGTCCGAATTAACTCATTTAATTCGGTGAAGTATTATGAATAATTCGTATTATTCATATCAAGTTGCCCAAGTGCTCAACGAGTACACTTCATATTGTGGGACTCTCTAAGTTTAGGTTTATCCGTCACGAAATCCGATTTCGTGTCCATAATCAACCCACTCATAGATTATGATGACCACGTATAATCTCACTAAACTATGCAAGCCGAGGTCATTGCATACGTATAATCCCTTCGTCATTGGCTATCCGTATTATACCTGGGGTATAGATGAAAACGTCAAACCCGTTCGGTATAATACAATCGACTTTCATTTATGATCTCTAAATAACACTCGGAACTAGTTTCCGATGTTATACCACAGCCATGGATTTACTAGATCATAAACACGTGAGGATGCCTATGCCCTGTACACATGACTGACTGATCATATCTTGATACGCACTGGATATCATGAGCATCAGTCCACACCCAACGAAAAGGTAGAGGTCTGATTATGAATAGATCATTGACGTGACTGCCATCAAAGTGTGGAGGATAACTCATATATCCCACTGTGGTATCTCAAGTCGAATGACCACTATGCTCGCTCAACTCGAGAAGGTTTCTATTGACGTTGGTGTACCATATATTAGGAAACCTTCAGTGAGTCGTTCAATGTCTTATCAAATAAACACCTACATGTCTATACGAGTCTCCCTAGACTCATGGTTCACTGGGATAAACCATCGGATTAAGTCACGATATACGACATGTACTGGTCTCAGTGGATTTTAATAACCGACCCGTGTTAACAATCTTGACCATGAACTTTATTTAAGGATATACATCTTATAGTGCACTTCCCAATGTCAATTACAAACTATTTTGTAACTGCGCACTATATCGTAAATCCTAGGGTCTTTGTCTAATATACACGTATCACTGATCCAGATTCAGTTTCGATCTAATTATAATCAGATTAGACCGAATAAGCGTATAAAAGACAAGAGTGCTACCAGTAAAAATTAGTGATATTATGGAAAATGGAACCGCTCGTATTAATAAATCGGACATAAATACGATCTGGATTGGCACTCGGAGCACCAACCTTAACAGATCTAACCCAAATCATGCACAAATCATGTCAATAAATATCTATCTAAGCATGATTAACTTGCTAGGTAACCAAGATCATGAAAAATAGGCATGGGTCATGTGTGGGTCTCAATCTAACTTGAGAAACCCTTGCTAAAATGCAAACAAAATCTAAAAATAAGGGTAAGGAACTTACTTGCTTCCATTAGAAATTGAAAATGCATGAAAAACTCTCTAAATTGAGCTTGATTTGATAAGGAAATTAAGGGATTTTGCTTGAGAGAGAGAGGTGAGAGATATGAGAAAGAAATATCTAAAGAGTCTTATTTGTAGTGGGCCAAAATTCCATAATTTTCTGTCTAAAAATTACAGGTTGTTTGAACGCTCATCGAACGCCACATGCACACATGCCTACTGGAGAGTTGCGTTCGAACGCACTGAAGAATGCAATTAGAACAAAATCTCTCTGGAAAGTTTCATTCGAACAATATAAAGAACGCGTCACAAACGCGATCACTGATTGTGTTCGAACGCAATATAAATACAAATCCTGAAATTTCAATCTCTTTATATGAGGACTGAACTTAACTTGTACGAGTCGATTCACACACAGAGACTCTACATATACATTAAACATCTCATGTATGAATTATATGACCATGATAGACATCTAAACATCTGTGATGTTACACAAATATAATTATGTTTTAAAGATTTGGTATTTTATTTTCATGGAACACTTAGCATTTAATTTTGGTGAAAAATTAACATTTAATAATTTCATGCATAAAGTTGCTAATCCTGCTACATGTACAGTTCTTATGAATACATGTAAATGTAAAATTCTTGAATTATTTATTAATGGAAAAAAAATTTAAAAGGATTTTTTAAATCACATAAGGACATGTTTCAATTTATAGTCACCAATGACAATCACATTCATACATGGGTGTTACTTATTATTGGATCGATGATGCAAGAATGATTCAAAAAAGAGTTATTGTATTTCATGTTTTTGATGATTCACACTCTGCATATCATATATATTTAATGATTAGCAATATTTTAAAAGAATATACATTATTGCATAAGGTTTTAACTATTGAATTTGATAATGCGTCCATAAACACGACCTCAATCAATGAACTTAAATTAATTTGTCAACCTAATGTTGGAGGAAAATTTTTTCATGTTCGTTGTGTATGTCATATTTAAATTTATGTGTACAAGAAGGTTTAAAAACTTTGAGTACGTATATTAATTTAATAAGGACATACATTAAATTCATAAGAGAATATGGTAATTTTTGTAAACTCAACGGTGTTTGACCCAATTTTTTTTGCGTGATGTTCCAACACGTTGGAATTTAACATATTTTCTACTTATGAAAGTTTTAGCAATTAGGATTTATTGTGTGCATTTATATCTTAATATCATCATGAAAGTTTTTGTATCCTAGTAATCGGGATGTTTGTACTAAATTTTTGAATGTTTTAAAAGTTTTTAATAATTCAACTAATAATTTAAGCAGTGTTTATTATCATACTTCTTACATTTTTATGCTTGAAGCTCTTAACATTGTTGAGGTTTTACATGAGTGCGAAGAAGAGGAAACTGATGAAAATTCGGATTTGAAAGATTATAGTTTTTTAATGAGACAAAAATGAATTAATCATTCAAAAAAAATACGATTGCTTTATTTTATTGCAACTACTTTTGATCCAAGATTTAAAATTAATGGTTTAGAAAATGCTTTATAAAATAATTATAATTTTTTATCTATTAGACCAATTGAGGCAAGTTTGTCTTTAACTATTGATGAGATAAGAAATATTACATGAATTATTTGACGATTATACGTATGTGCACGGAATCCAACCCGCCGGTGAAACCAGTCAGCTGGATCACTCTTGCCAAACCCTCGAGTCTCCATGCTGGAAGTAGATGGTTAATGCAAAGAAACAAAAAATCAAAATCTATTACCAGCAGTCATTTTAGAAATTAATAAATATCTAACCACTTCTTTCGAGTTTCCCCAAAAAGTTTAGTAGGTTCACAATTTCTAATCCTCGATTGGTGGCGTCGGCATGAAGTATTATTTCTAGTCATTTCTGTTATAGCCAGGGAGCGTTTTGCAGCACTGGTGTGTAGGGATTTTTAGGGGGTATTTCCGGGTAACGCAGCGGAACACGAAAAATCAATTTTTTTCGATTTCAATAATTTTCCGGGTAATTAAAATAAATCAATTTATTCTAATTACTCAATACTCAAAAATTCAGTTTTTACCCAAAATCCAGAATTTTCTCTTAATTACCGTGAGACCCCAAAGGTTTTTATTTTGATCATTTTAGTCCTAATTTGTCAAATATAAATTTAAGTGATTTCAAATCACTACTAAAATGATTTATACATATCATATACATCAAAATACAACTCACAACAAAAAACCGAATTTTCTTCCAAATTGCTGAGAAGCCTAAAATATTTGCCATTTGATCATTTTGGTCATAGTTTGTTAAAACAAACTTACATGATTTCCAATCAATACCAAAATGATTTGCATATCTTATATACGTCATAAAACAACACATATATGAAAAGCCTCAATTTTAGTTGAGGTATGAACCTTAATTTTTCAAATTAATCCAATTAATAAAATTAACCAAAATTAACACAATCCAACACTTTAATCTAATCTCTACAATACCAAACAAGTTTTACCACTTTGAAACAACTCAAGAATAATTCTAGGTCATCAATGAGTGACCTAACAACTCTAGAATGACAAATGATCAAAAGTGTGCTTATACACCATTTACAAGCATATTTTATTAACATACATGCATACATCTTTCATTCATGCATGCTTCCAACCATCTTATTACAAAATAAAAAGAGTAGCTTAGAACCAAATATCACATGAAACAACCAAATATCACATGTTGTAGCTTAGAACCCTAGAAATATTTTTCTAGTTGGAGAAAGGTTGAAAAAACTTACAAATGTTGAAGTTTTCTTCAATTTCCAACTTTGTTCTTTACTTTTTTCTCTCAACTTTTGTTTTCTTATATTTGGAGGCTTAACACTTGTAAAGAAAATGAAAAAATAAAAACCTTTTATATTGCTAAGGTTGGCCGAATTTGGCTAGTAAAGGAAATTATATATTTTACAATTTTAATCTTTATTAAACAAGCAAAATACAATTTGATGACATTTACCTTAAATGTAAAAAGTTAACATTTTACACTTAATCATTTCCTAAAATAAATATCACCTTAGATATTTATATTTCAATTACTTTAATTATTTAACAATTAAATAATTAGTTAAATATAATATTAAATATGTGTATTATATTTATTTAAATAATTCAAATACATATATTAATGATATATGTCAAATATCATAAATTCACAATTAATTAATATATATTTAATAAAATCATATATTAAATGCAAATACACATTAATTAAGAAATGACCAAAAGACCCCATATGCATGTATCTTTCGTTTAATCCTTAAATGATTTATAAATAATCAATATTATTCACAAAAGTTTCCCTAGTGCTCTACGAGTATATTTCATCAGTGAGACTCTTAAGGTTCAGACATATCCGTCACGAAAAATAATTTCGTGTCCATAATCTACCCAACCGTAAATTATGACGAACACAGATAAACTCACTGAACCATACAGATCGAGGTCATTGCATACATATAATCCCTCCATCACAGTATTCGGATTATTCCAGAGATATAGATATAAACGTCAAATCTCTATAGATATAATCACATCAACGTTTCTATTAGCACTCTCTTAATAACACTTAGAACTAACTTCTTCAGTGTACCACAGTCCCATGGATTTAACAGATTGCTAATCCCATATTGAATACCTATGCTCTGTACACAAAGCTGGCAGATTCTATCCTTACACACACATGATATCCTGAGGATCAGTCCACACCAACGAACAAGCGGTGGTCTGACCTAAATAGGTCTATGACGTGACTGCCATCAAAGTGTGGAGGATATCTCATATATCCATAATGGTATCTCAAGTCAAAGAATCACTATGTTACTCAACCGGAGAAGATTCTTATTGAAGTTGGTGTACCATCCATTAAGAATCTTGGTGAGTCGTTCAATGTTTATCCGATATAAATACCTACATGTATATACGAGTCTCTGAGACTCATGGTTCATTGAGAATCTACCACTGAAATCCAAGATTCCAATATACAACATGTACCGGTCTCAGTGGGTTCACTTACTAACCAAGTAATGTAAATCTTGACTATGAATTGTTAAAGAAATGATACTGTTATGATACAACTCAATGTCGGTTGCGATGCTTTTGCAACTGTATCATAACTAATCATTCTAAGGTCAATTACGTCTTTACCATATATAAAGAGATGTTATGTTATAGAAACTGTTTATTTTATTCAAATAAAATATTTACAAAAATATTTACAAGGAAATACATAAAAAAATTGGCGCTCCGAGAACCAACCCTAACACAGTGTCAACTGTATTAGTGGAGCAAGCTTTCAGCTCATGAGGCAATATCCTAGACATCAGAAGATCTACTTTGCACCCTTCATCTTTGGAAGATGCTGAACTATGACAACAAGATCATGTACCAGATTCTTTTGAAGATTTGTGACTACGTCAATATTGCAACTGAAGACTCAGTGACGACGAGACCGCCTTCCCCAAAGAAGAAGAAGAATAATAATAATAAAATATAACTTGTAAATTTTTAATCATGTAAATAAATGGGTCACTAATTAGAAAATTTATATTAGAACTACTTGAGCTTTGATTCCTTTGTATACCTCAAGATGATGTGTATGTAGTTTAATCACCTCAAAACAAAGTGCAAACTCTTTGTAATAAAATATTTTCACATTTATTTACAATCAATTTTTATTTTATAATTATTTGTTTATTTTTAAATAACTGTAACCGAACCGTAGACTTACGATTTCTATGGTTCAACTACAATTTTCCAATTTTCCCCAAAATCCGTAACCGTATGGTTCGATAACGATTTCGCCTGATCTATAGCCTACCGTGTGACTTTGAGAAAAGGTGTTGTAAAGAACATGTAAATCTTATAAAATAACTACGAATTAAACTATTTAGTATTCATTAATTAAGCTTAAACTAATTAGACCCATTTAATACATTGATTCTTATCCGTAATTTTACTAATAAGAATCTAAATTATTGTTCTTGTTCCAATCAAAATCAGCAAGCTTGTCAAAGTTCAATACCATCCCACTGGATTTAATATTCAAACTAGTTCTAATAAATAGATTTACAAAACAAAACAAAACAAAAAGAAAGAGAGAGAAATTCAACATCTAAATTGGACATATGTATTTAGCAAAACATTCTCTAGAAACTTGATCGAATGGTTTTCCTATCATCTTCTTTGGCTAACTACTTGTGTTTTATCCATCTATTATCCTCTTTTTTTTTTTTTTTTTAAAAAAAATCTAACAAAACTTGATAAATATATCGAAATCAATTCATTTTTCTTACATCCTATTAGATTTAGGATGATCTTATTCAAGAATTAAGATTCAATGTTGAGTTAAGTTTGAGTGCTCAGTACAAACTCAACATGACGCAGAATCCTGATTCTTTATTGAGTACTTGAATTTTTTATCAGATCCAATTAGATTATAGGCGGCTTTACAAAATGCTCGAATTTTATTATTTTCATTTAAAAAAAAAAGAGAATAAAAGAAAAGTGGAGTAAGATGGCATGTCTCATACAAATTTTACAGGTAAGAAATGTTTGGCAGGTTTTTGTATGGTGCCAAGGAGATGTGCCGAAAGATGCATAAGCTTTATTTCTATTTTCTATACTTTTTCTTCTTGGCATTTACTTTGATTCATTATAATTCTTCTTCAATGTGATGACCAAACTAAATTTGTTCCTTCTTATATTATCATTCAAGATAAATGCACCCAACTAATTTTTATTAAAAAATAATTTTACATCATTGTTGTACAGTATAATAACCGAAAAAGTTATAAGTAATAGAGGAAGCCGCCCCTAGACAAATTATTTCCATGTGGGTTTTTTTTTTTTTTTTTTTTAATTTTTTTTAATTTTTAAATTTAATTTTTTTCTTGACTTTTTAAAACTTGCTTTCGGTTCACGTCCTTAATACTGCGTTGAAGATGAGAGTTTGAACTCCAACATGAATAAGGTCTTATTCTTTTTTATATAAATGTTGATACATGGGCAATAATTCTTCCGAGAGGTTGGAGTAAATTCAAACTCATGTTAGACATATATTTGAAGTGTAATATAAATGTCTATCACAATAAATTTCAAATTACTGTGGATTAATGTAAAATAAGATAAAAATAAATAAATAAATAAATAACAAAAATATGAGTTTAATTAACAGAGTGAGCCGTCCCTAGACAAAATTTCTTCTTCTTCATCTTACATGACTCATTTTCATGTGGGTATTTTGTTTATTATTCTTGAATCTTTAAAACTTACATTTGGTTCACATTCTTAATAATTGTTAAAGACCCGAGTTCGGGTTCGGGTTCCTACATGATTAAAGTCTCATTATTGTATAATATTGATATATGGTAGAATCTCTTGAGAAAATGGAGTAGAATTCTCCCAAGAGGTGGGGGTGGATTTTCGGGCTCAATGTTTGATAGACATCTGGATTATACTACATGTATATCTCTATAACCTATCATAATAGATTTGATATATTCGTAGACAATTTTTCCTCTTCATTGGCTCATTTCCAAGTTGGTGTTTTGTTTATTTTTCTTTGAATCTTTAAAACTTACTTTTGGTTGACACCCTCGATAATTATTAAAGGCTTGAGTTCAAGTTTCTACATGATTAAAATCTTATTAGCCCACAAAAATATAAATATATACGTATAATCTTTCGAGAAGTAAAAATAAATCTCAATCGAATAATGAGAGTAGATTTTCAAACTCAAGTTCGATAGATATCTGCATAGTACATGACTCATTTCAGCGTGGGTTTCTTTATTTTTTATTTATTTATTTTTTATTTTATTTTGTTTATTTTTCTTAAATCATTAAAACTTACTTTTGGTTGGTGTATATATGAAGAATCATCTATAGTCTCCATACAATACCCATGCTTTTGCTTTTATAACCATAATGCATTGCCTTGTCAAATTAGTGGCACAATTCACAAATGAACCCCACTTCCATTTATCCTGCCCTTCATCCCTTAATTTTTAAAAAAAAAAAAAAAAAAAAAAAAAAAAAAAAAAACCTGGTGAATGTCTATTGAAAACAACCACCTTCCAAGCCCTAATTACTTAAAAAAAATATCTTCAAAATTGCCTTAAAAATCAAAGTCTAAGAAAAATTATCCTTAAATTTACAATATACTTCAGTACAAAGTAATTAAAATTTTCACTTGAGGATGAGGTTTCATAAAATTTGTCGATTTATTTTTTAAAATAATTAGTTTGTTTATGGTTGTAACTGTTATTTTGTTCAATATAAGTTTGAATTCAACTCATATAAGAATTATAAAAAAGTTTTCATTTGATAATATGGTGCCGTGGACCGAAAGCTCTAGTTATTAAATAAAAGATAATAATAGTTGGTAAATGTAAATTTTAAATAATAATTTAAACACAGATATGTATCAAATATAACATAAGGTTTTCATCAAGTAAATATAGAGCAAAATCATCATAACTTCTAAACTACAATCACAGTGTTTACCAAATACCTTATAATTGGAAGTTATACCAGGCAAACAGCTAAGCTAAATGAATCCTAAAATGAGTTTAAGGTAGTAAGTAATTAGGTTTAGGGTTGGTAGTGTAAGGTTTATAATTTCACCCCGAGGTCCTGAATTCGAATCTAATGAATACGTTTCTTGTAAGAGCCTGAGACAGCTGATGATTTTACCTGGTACGCTTAAACCCGGAAGGGATGATTTGACTGTGAGATTTCCAACGATTCAAAAAAAATAATAATAATTAATGTTTACTTACCCATAATGCAAATCTCAATAATATCCTTAGTAGTGGTCGATCTTGTAATAGTTATGGTCAATATAGCATTAGCATAATCCATGAATAAAAAGAAAAACCCATATTGAAGGTAACAAACCATAACCTTTAATTGGACCAATTAAATTAATTTCTCCAAAAAACTATATTTTTTCTGCAAATATATATATATATATATATATATATATAAAATCATGGAATTTTCTTTTTCAATATTTCTTCCTTTAGATCATATAATTCACGAATTTCAAAAATGATCAACTATACAATGATCATCCAAATGAAATGAGGGGGATGGGACACGAAATCCCACTAAAAAGATTGGTGCAAGTTTACAATTTTAGCACTAATCAATGGGTAAATATCATAATCCTATTGATTAATTTTAGTGTGCGAGGGGAAGCTAGGGCAGGCCAATTGACAATGAGGCCATAATGCATTTAAATTCTGATAAGGATTCCATCCATTTTATTGATCACTTGTGTCTAATAATGACAATTCTAGAAGTTCTAATGAAGTAGGGTTTTTTTCTTTTTGGGAATTTAAACTTCATGTATTGGATCAAGTGATGTTAAAGGTTTGATTATTAAACTTGCTTTTCAAAAAGTTTCATGTTTTTGTAATATCTATTTTTTCTTTTTAGAGAAAATCGCACATAATTATTCTGCACATTGGCATAATAATATTTTAATCCTAACAGTTTTAAAATATAAGTTTTAATCCTTATCATTAATTATTTTTTATTAATTTTGAGTCACTTTCATTCGATTACTGCTGAATGACTTGAATACTCTAAAAAGTATCCAAAAATAATAAAACTTTTATTTTTAAAAAAAAAAAATTGTATCGAGTAAAACTTGTATTTCTAAAATTTTAGGGACTAAAATATCATTATAAAAATTTATAAAATAGTTGCCTGACATTTTCCCAATTTTTAACCTTTTTATATAATCATTTTTAAACTATTTGTTATTTCAATAAATATTACATCACATAAATCGTTTGAAATGAGTTTTTTGAAATAAATTATGAGATGAATATATGATTTATTTATTGTCTTGCCAATTAAAAATTATTTTATTTATTTAAGTCAATTTTTCAGGTTTAATATTAAAAAAAAAAAAAAAAGTAAGACAACAACTCTTTATTGAATTGGTCGAGATTTCCTCTCATTATTCGTAAGATGGCCTGAAAATTGTGCCTTCCTATAATTATGATTTATGAGAATAATATTAAAAAATATATACTGCCTAAACATCCCAAATAATTAATTTTTAAAATTTCATCTATAATCATGATGCCACTAACACATAATCGATCACAATTTATAGGACTTGAACCTACAACATGTTAGATTTTGGAATATCTGTTCATGTAAAATTATCCATCATATTGAGGAAAAAATTAATAGCAAACGACTAAATATTTATAATATTTACTTCTCTATTATAATTCTCAATAAATTCACCAACTAAGCCAAGACAAGCATGACAATCGATTATTTGACCAAAAAATAAATAAATTATTTGAGAAAATATTTCAGCAATTGTATTAAGATGTAGCTTAATCAAAACATTTTCCTGTATATTCACTAATTTTCTCCTCACCTTTTCCCTTTCAGTGTTTCTTTAGATAAGAATTTTTTAAATAAAAATTCTGAAAAATACATCATGGTTTGTGTATAAATCCAAATTTAGCCTAATTGACAAGAAATTTGATTGATAAGGTCGGCAAATTCAAATTACCAATTTGAAACAAGATTGAAATATCAGGAAAAGAAGAAGATTATGTATTGTCATTTAAAGAATATGTTTTCTATTATAAATTAATTATTTCGAGATTTTTTTTATATTGACAATGGAAAGATGATTTGACATTTTATTATTTGATAATAATTTTTGTTTCATGATTAATATATAGGGCTACATGGTCCCCAAGGGGTGTGGCTTGGTGGTGTAGGGTCCAGGATCTCACCTTGAGGTTCTGAGTTCGAATCCAGGGGGTGCACTTCTTGTAAGAGCCTGAGACAGCCGGTGGTTTTATCTGTGCCGCGGCCCAGAATGAGTGATTTGGTGCGGGGTTTCCATCGTTTCCAAAAAAAATAAAAAATAAAAAAAATAAAAAAAAAATATAGGGCTACATGTGTTCTTAAAAAATTCAAAAATTAATTCATAAAATTATATAAATTAAGGTTAATAGAGGCAGTATTTTCTATTCATAGCAATCTTGTACCATTCTATAGCAAGCATTATTTTGAGATAAAAATTAAAACCTAGAGCTAGTATCATAAGTGTGCACAATAAATGATAAAAAATTAAAATCTAGAGCTATTTTTTTAAGTGTGCACAATAAATGCTTCAACAAGAATCATCACTTCTCACTTTTCAAAAAAAAGAATAAGGGTTATGTTAACCAGTGTTATAAGGATATTTGTTAAAAATTTATTTAAGGAAAATTTTAACATTATTTTTATGTGGAATGAAAAAAATTATCAAAAAATTAATGAATTTTTTCTTTTTTCCATTAAAATTTTCCTTAAATGGATTCTTAACAAGTGCATCTTAGAACACTCTTTAACATTTCTCTTAAAAAGTGTTGAGATACCGTTTAATTCAGGACTGAAAATGAAACTTTATCTTTTATTAAAAAAAAAAAAAAAAAAAAAAAACTAAATTATGTCCATCAATTTACTGGTTAAATTATAACCAAGAGCTAGTATAATAAGTGTTCACAATAAATGCTTAACAAGAATCACTTCTCAGCCTTAGAAAAATATTGAGCTACCCTTTAATTCAGGACTGAAAATGAAACTTTATCTTTCTTTTTTTCTTTTTCTTTTTTCTTTTTTTTTTTTAAATAAAACACTAATTAAATTCTGCCATCGAAAACATGATCACTGTGTGACCAGCGACGATGCATAGGCTCTTACCCTGACATGACCAGGTGGTTGTGTTGGTCGAGAGGCCATACGTAAAATTGTCTCTGAGATACGTACGTGTTGTCACGTCGGGTGAATGATAAGCTCGGATACTGGATAGGAACACCTTAGTTGATTTTGCCCATGATTTAGCGGCTCATCGGACTCTAGTACATTTTGTATCGGAGCTCACTCCGATACGATGTTAAATTTTGATTCAATAATCTAAATTTAGAGAGAGAAAATTATACATGAATTTAGATTGACATATGTTATTTTTGTTTCCATGGCGAAGGAATGTAGCTGATCTCATAGGCTATTAGTGAATGTGTTCACTTAATCTAATATATGAATATTTGTTGGAGAATAAATACATCGAACTGACCCACTTGAGAACTCATATGGAGTGGTATCCCCATGTCCATGAGATTTCTCTTTGTTACGATAATATGAATGATCCTTAGACTTGGGGTCTCCATAGTATGTTGTACGTGGATCATATATACTTTGACATTACACCTTCGTAGTTCATATCAAGATTTCGCATAGGGTCATGATTGGCAATATGAAAAGTATATGAAGGTAGTGAGAGATCGATAAATGAATCGTCACTCTGGATAACATATAGTCGATATCCCAAGAGGTGTAATTTGACATAAATGATAATATAAGTCCATGGTCATAGCGAATTCTGAAATGAGTTTCAGAAACTCTTTCTCTCTCTCTATATATATATTATCAGCTTAAGTCAAAGTTTATATTAGCTATGATTTAATATGGTAGACAATTTCCATATGTTGGACAGTTATGACCCATAGCGTCACTATTTGTACAGATCATAGTGTTGTTGTACAAATTAACTATGTGACAAAGGAGATTGCACTCTTATCATTTGTGATTAGATCACCTTAGATATATAAATGATAGGAGGTCCTTATGATTTGTTCCTAGATTGAGAATGATATGAGACAGTATCAATCAACGAAGGATAAATCATTAAACATCCCTAGTCAGAGCATTGTCGAGATTGGACATCGATAGATGCGTAAAAGACTAGTATACACTTGTGCGTGTTATGTGAGACATAACGGCATAGTTCTCATATATCTGGGTATAGGATACTCGGGCAAGTGTAATAGGAGGTTGTGTTTCACCGTTGGTACGGGAAACAGCTTCGCTCTGGATTAGACCACCGCAGAATCCCATTGGTAGTATGACCTTGTGTCTATGGGAGTCTGCAATCAGGGTAGGTGTATTTGGTCTTAACCTGAGACTTGCACCGCTAATACTTGCGACAATCAATGTACTTTAGTTGAGGTCGTCCAGGGCTTTAACAGGTTCTGTGTACGCCGATGCTGGGTATATTGAGAATTGTAGTGTATTGGGTGTGATGTCAAGACGGAAGTGTCACTCCAGTCATATGGAGAAGATGGTCACGTAGGATACGGTATTATGCTCTTATATGCTGCGCGGCTATTGGGATATTATGACTCGGTCATGTATATCCGATTATAGAGACTAGTTACCAGACATCCGACATGTGCTTCGTACGGGGCAGACACATATCCAGCCCCAGGCCTAGCACGTGATCATCCGATACTGGATCGAAATACGCAATACTACGTAT